>MU224874.1:131493-175043 GCA_018584345.1 Thuja plicata | reverse complement strand
TCATTACTATCTTTATGTTCATCATTATCCTTTTGAAGAGTATCAATATTATCCTTAATGTTAGGAGCAGAAACAGAAATATGGTTATCTTTCAATGTAGGAACATAAAGCATATCATGTAATTTACTAGTTGGAACAGAAACATTACCAGTTCCTTTAACTTGATAGCAATAATTATCAGCTAAAGAAACAAGAATATTCATAGAATCAAGGATTTCCTTGTGGGATTGAACATGTTGAGATGCATTACTATCAATAATCCATTTAGGTGGTTTAGAAGCATTAAAACAGACAGTAAAAGTAGAACGAGATTGATTTCTAGTAGATTTTCCATTTGAGTAGTTTTGAGAATTAGATTGATCATCCTTTTGTTTCTTAAAATAGTTATGTATTAAGTGACCAGTTTTACCACAATAGGTGCAATGTGGCCTATTTGACTGATTATTATTATGATAGTTATTTGAAGGCCTAGAGTTGTAATGATCATTAAACTATTGGCCTGAGTTATTATTTGAATTATTAGTATTGTTAAATCATTGATAGGTTTGGTTATTTTGATTAGTGTTAGAAGATCTATTGTTATTATGACTTTGAGATACATATGCATGTTCATGGGTTTTAAGTATGCCAAACTGAATTAATTTAGCTTCCTCTTGACGCAACATATTTTGAAAGGTAACATAAGTTAGTTGAGATGCTAAAGAAGGAATAGCTAATTGAGAGTAAATATTTGTAATAAACTGTTGGAACTGTCTAGGCAAACATTTACAAATAATTATGTGGATTATCCTTAAATCAGAAAGAGGAACTTGTAAACCAGTTAGTAAAACTTTAATTGAATCAAACTTGAGTAAGAAATCATCAACAGAGCTGAAGTCAGTATACCTGAGGTCTTCAAGTTGGTCTTGAAGCTAGATTTTGCGAGTCTCATCTGCACTGTCATAGGTATTTTCCAGAATGTCCCAAGCCTGATGGGCTTCTGTACAAGTAGAAATTAAGACATACAATTCAGGACTTAAGGAGATCCCGATTAAACCAAGTGCTTCTTCATTTTTAGTCTGCCAAGTAGTTTGGTCAGCTTGAGGAGCAGAGGCTGCTGGTTTTGAACTGGCATCAGTAGCAATATCTAAAATATGTCTAAATCTAAAGATGAAGGTCATGTGTGTTTTCCATGCATGATAATTTGTGCTAGTTAAATTTATTTCTGGCATCAAGGTGGTCATAGTTAAAAAAGAGATAAAAGAGAGCAGAACCGAACATAACTAAGAAAAGAAACACAGATCTAGTTAAATGCACTTGCATGCAACATCAGAAAGCTATAAAATCTTACACCAAGGAGGCATGCAAGGAAAGCCAACAACCAGAGGAAACCGAGAAACTAAGAAAAATTAAGAGCAAAAAGATCTCGGTTAAGCTGTTATAGATTAACAAACAACGACAAGAATCTCTTGCATGCAAGGAGAAAGGAAAAAAAAACTACTAAAAAAAACAACACAACCTTGCAAAAAAAAGACGAGTTAGAGAATAGGAGACAAGTTAAAAGATAACGTTAATCTGTTATAGATAAGAAGATAACATTAATCTTACAACCTTAAGGAATAAAGGCTAATATATAACTAATTAAAGAGTGAGAACTGAATAACCATCTAACAAACTAAACTGAAACCATAAACAAAAAGAACAAATAAATAAGATTAAACTATAATATTTAAATTAAAACTATTGAAACCGAATTTATATTAAACAAACTATAAGATTTAAACTAAATCTAAAAAAAACAAGATTAAAACTAAATTTATTTCAAAAAAACTAAATCTATACCATTTAATAAAAAAAATAATGAACCGAAGGGAAAAAATAGACTAAGATTTAAAAATTGAATCTAATTAAACTAAATCTTATTAAAAAACTATAAAAAATTAAAACTAAATCTAAAGAAATGTAATGACTAATTAAAACTAAGATTAAGTTAAAAAGAACTAAATCTATTTAAAACGAAAATATGCAAGCAAGAGAGAGGATCCCGGAACGAAATCCGCCGGGTTTCTTTCTGCAATTTTTTTAATCTTTAAAAAGTAAAAAAAGTCTTCATCTGTGCAGGCCAACTCACGAGGACAGGAGAGGATTAAAATAAAATCCAGTAGGTGTTTGAGGGGCGGTGGGCGAGGTGATCGGCTGAGGATGGCTCGATCGATTGAAGGGATGGCA
The DNA here is from genome assembly GCA_018584345.1 of Thuja plicata. NCBI lineage: Eukaryota > Viridiplantae > Streptophyta > Pinopsida > Cupressales > Cupressaceae > Thuja > Thuja plicata. Next base: position 172,835 of record MU224874.1, on the reverse strand, counting down.
AATCGGGGTCGAGGGCTCAATTCAATCCTTCCAAGACCGAACAAACATCTGAAAAAATGATCTCAGCACCCAAATTACCAGGATTCTAGGACTCCTCCAGCTCAAGACCAATCAGCGATCCTATTTCACTGCCGGGGATCTTCCGTATGGCTCTGTGGGTGCCGATTAAATCGAAGAGGGCATAAACAAAAGGAAAAATCACAGCCAAATTAGTAGCAGATCGGGGTCGATGATAAAGAGTGCTCAAGAAGGAAAAGGAAATCTACAGACGACAACAAAAAAAGGAAGGAAAAGGAGGGAGTGGAGGGGGATAGGGAGGCGGCACTCGGGAGGGCTTGCGAGGTAGAGACAAGCCGCTTGCTATCGGTGTGGAGAGTTGTTGAGAGATGAAAAGGAGGGCTCATGAAGCAGCTTACAGGAGGTGGAGAGACATCTGGAAAAAGTAAACAGTGGGCACTTCCACTATGATCATGCAGTAAAAAAACACATGCAATAAAAGACACTGTCGAGCTGATGGGAAAGAAAGACAATTAAAAAAGCATCAGGGTTTGAATCATGACCCGAGTCCAAGCAAGAAAACCATGAATGCAAAGCTACGGTTCCTGTCAATGGTTAGGAAAGTATCCGCAAAGTAACAAATCGACCTTCAGGAAAAAAAAACTCAAGACCCACAAAGCAAACAGATACCTCGAAGAAAATATCGATAAGAGAGATAACTTAAGGAAAAGCCTCTGTTAAAAAATACTTACCAATATTAAGCTATGAAGTATGCATACGAATTTGAATTAAAAGGAAGAATATTAATTCTAGGCTTAATTGCAGGAAGAGTTCTTTTTTTCGAAAAGAAAATTAGATTCTATTCCCTACAAAATTGTTATAAAAAAGAAATCTTGCCAAATGTGAGAAGATAAAAGAACTGAATAAAAGGCTAATGATTTGGAGATTGTTATCCGAAATTAGAAACACGAATATAGGAATGAACTTTTGAATTTTTTAATACTTTTAATATTATAATATTTTTAATATTATAATATTAAATTTTGATATTAAGATTGTGATAAATTTAAATTTGTATTATATTCTTTATCAAAATGAATTCAAATCTGCACAAACCAAATCAACAATGAATCTAATAGATAAACCGGGTTTGGCGGTAAACCAACCAAACCAAAAAAAATATTTGATTTTTCTCTTAACCAGATTAAAAAAATATACTAGAAATAAACTCTATCAAGAGTCTCTGAAATTTGAGTGCTGCAAGATATGGTAGCTCCTTCACCTACACACTCAAAACATGATTAAACTAACCTGCTCTGGTACCATGTTAAAATAATGACCAAAATACGAGAGACATGAAATTGTTTAACACTTTGAGCTAGGAATAAGGAGATTTACCATGAATAAACCCAATTCTAGGAGCATTCACCAAAGAAAGAAGCAACAAGGAGACAATATTTTGAAGGGGGAAAAGCATAAAAAAAACCCCGTGATATAATGAAAGTGGCAAAAAATGCCTAAGAATGAGAGAGAGAAAGATAGAGTGAGAGCTTAGCTCATACAATGTTGAAAAAGAAGAAGAATCTCATGTGTGAGAGAATAATGAGAAGGAGAGCCATCTCTTTTAATAGAGATGTGAGAAAGGAGTTACATTGTAACTCCCATTTCTATGTATGCCACATATCACTACTGTGTGAGACAAGTGTAGGATTCCTCATAAGGAGGAATATCTATTTTCCTTAATAAAGGAATTACAAATATGAGATGTCCTCCCACTTGGACTAGAGGATGAATACAATAGGATACCTTGGTTTATCCTTTAAATACATAAATACCAAGGAAAGATTAAATTCTAACATATCCTCTGGTGTAAGAAGCTCCGTTGAGTATCACGTTAAAAGGCATGCTTTGCCCAATCCCGCCGGGAGCTTTATTCAAATCGCAGGACAACTCTAAGGCTAGTTGTAAACCTTTTCCAGAGTATCCCAGTCATTGGGGGCAGTTTTTCTCCATAGGAGAGTGGCAACGAAAGGGTCCATTGCGTTGAGGTATGTCTGGATGGTGACATCTGCAGATGGGATGAAGGGGCCCATGCACCGCTTCAAGACGTGTTGGAACCGATGGTTGAATGTTGCAAGGGGTTCGTTTGGTTCCTTCCTGATGAAGATAAATTGGCTGTGGGACCACATCAGTTCCACATGTATGCGGAAGGCCACCAGGAAAGCGTCTTCCATGTCCTGCCAACTGTTGATGGAGTTGACAGGCAGCTTAAGGTACCAGTTTAACTCATTTTTTTCCAAGGACAGAGGGAACATCCGGGTCACAACATCTTGATATTGGATTTAGTGTCGGTTCATGGCATCTTTGTATGCCTGTAAATGTTCTTCTACGGTTCGTGAGCCTAAATGCTCATATCGGGGGCAGATCTTCTCCGGATGTGGAGGAAGATCGTTGGCAGCACCAGGAAACTGCCCCATTGGGGACCCGGTGTTACTAAAGTAATTAGCCAACGGGGGTGTTTGATATTGGCTAGATGGGGTTTTAGTCCCTGGGATTGTCTGGGAGGCTTGGGTGTGCTGAGATGTAGTAGAGCCCCTAGACAATGTTGGCTCACTGCTTGGTTTGCGGGGTCAACTTCTTTCGAGCAGGAGGCTCGAGTTAAACAAACCTATAGGGATTGGGGGCTGATCTAAGGACTCTTTCAAATCATGCAGGTATAAATGAAACAATCCCACTAAAGGTATGATTCCTAAAACTACATCTTGGGGAACCCTCTGGTGGTGTAAAGTCAAAATTCTCAGAAGGGAATGAGCTCATGCCCTCCTTCTAGCGCCAGTTTCTGTTGACGGGACTTTGTGACTGGTCTTCTAATAGATGTAAGTTGTCACTGGGTATTGGGGTACTGGACAACGTCTCTTGCAAAGGTTGTCTGGGGAATAAATTCTCCTGGCCTTCAAGCACTTGAGAGTCAGGTCTCGACAATGCGGGAGCTAAGTTGGGAGTGTGACTGTTTTGTTTGGGGGGATAGCTGGTTTTCTTGGCTCATCTTCTCCGGGGATTTTGTTAGGTCGAGGTTTCCTGCAAGCACGCATTATTTTACCAAAGAAACTTCAAAATATATGCCAGGGTTAGGGGTATTCATTCTACTTATAGTTATGCTAATACATTCAAAACATCAACCATGCTCTAACATACTACACTAAATACTGAATGCATACAGAACCATCAGTTCGTATATATTCAATAGCAAGGGGAAAAGAGGTCGTTAATCTGCTTAAAACATTAGAGCAAGGGACATGAGGAACATATAGCACAAAAGAATGTTAATCTAGAGATCGAAACGCTAAAAATTTATTGCCAGAATTCTTCTTTCTTCATTAACAGGTTTTCCAGCAGCACTGGTGTTTACATTAACAACTCCAAGAGAGAATCTATCTACTCAAAACTACTAAGAACTACTGAGCATTGAGCTCTGCAATTACAAGAAATGAAATACTAAAATGATATTGCTATGGACTGCAAAATCATCAATTTTTCCGACCCTTGGATTGAGGTTGAACTTGTTATTTATACACATACTTGCCCTAAAGTTAACCTAATGTAACTTTACACTCAACAATAAAATACAATTTACGGTGGCCACTACTACCTGCACCACATTACAACCTCGAGAAGAACAGAGGTCTGTCATGTCAGAAGAATAAGACAAGAGGAGAAGTATGGAAGAATCATCCTCGATAAGAGTGTCAGGGTAAGAAGAGAAGAAATCCAATCTTCCAAGGTTCAGGGCTACATGCCTCATCAATGTAAAAGTGGCTTGTTGTCTTCGATGTGCCAAGTGTTTAATGCTAGAGCGGTGCCTTGGGAAGACCATATGTCAGAACCATCCCCCCAGCCGACGTGTCTTGTTGGATTCACCTACTTTCTGACACCCACTTATTAACTTCTTCATAATGACTGGTTGGCTCTGGGGAGCCTGGATGCAAGTCATCAAAGGAATACAAAAACTGTTGGATCCGGGACTTTGCGATCTGGGAGCGTATGCTCAAAGAATAATGAATGTAAAAGAATGCACCCAGCTGGTGAAAACCCCTGGGATCCGAAGAATCATATTACCCTTTAGTGTTCTTAAATGCCTCCAAAACTTGGCTGATGCCATCCTCATCTATGTCCTTAATTCTATTCCATCAGTCGCGGACACCTTCAAAGTTCTCCTCAACTTCTCCAGCCCCATTCCAGAATTCATCTACTATTTTTACGTCATCATGAGCTCGGAGCATCATCTTAGATATTCTTGATAGCTTCCCTCCATCGAAGTCCCCGACAGACTGATACAAGGACCCCATTATCTCATCATACTTACTGAGGACGTAGTCCTCTAGGGCGCACATTCTGGTGGTAAAGGGGTCGACTTGTGACACCCTTACAACGAATGCTTTAAATAGGCTGAAAGGATACCGGACCGCAATTACTTTCTCTCTTAGGGCCTTAACCATTTACTTACATATCTTGATCTTGAGGTCAAGTCTGGAGTACTAGGCCTGGAGGGACTCAAATGATTCCTCCCCCAAATTTCCCATCTCTGTGATGGCCTCTTTCCCAGAGTTGAAGACTTCATCCAACCCGATCTTCCACCCTTCATATTTTTCTAAGTCTTCCTCCCAAAGGATGGTGGAGACGTTCACTTGGTTCAAAAGATTGTTGATCTGGTAAAGATCTGGGAGCGATACAACTAGAAATTTCCTTACGGCTGTTATCTGCTTAGTGATCCACCCATCCACAGCCTGGGCCTTCTTCTTCATGGCCCTTAGAGTATCCATGTCACCCTGTGCAAGCGGTAGTCTAGAGGTGGAAGCTTTTGGATGGATCTCAGCCAGGGGCTGTGTAAGTTCCGTCAGAAGTCCAAGGAGATTCTCATTATTTTCTCTTTCCTCCTTCAACTTTTGCGCATGTTTATTACACTGGGCCTCTATTGCCTAGGTTGCCTCTCGTAGAAGGTCCAATTCTCCCTTCTTATCTCTCCTCCCCAAAGGCACTTCTCTAATTGTATAATCTTCGGCTCTTACCACCGCTACATTTGTATTTGGGGGAGGTGTTGCAATTGTTGCAACTATACTTCCTTATGGACCAGTCCGGAGGGTATGGACTGTTCAGGCCTTCTTAGGCTTCTTGGCCTCTGTGTTTCGGGCCAAATCCTGACACTTGTGTCGGTGATCAACTGTAACTTGGAATCGACCTTCGATCCCAGAATAGTGTCCCCTTTAAGATACTTCATTGTTAATGGGAGCTTTTCCAAGGCCTTCTCGACCTTCATCCTGACAGCTGCCCTGGTGGCAGCAGTAGTGGGGAGTTCTGGACTCCCAGGTAAAGAAGGTGGTGTAGATGCTTTTGACATGATTGATTAATTTAATTCTGGAAACCTGCAAAACAAGTCGACCGTTAGTATGTACACAAACATAGCATTATTCTGGATCCCGGGGATTTTCACCACCGCTTGCATCTATTCCTGAAAGGATGTTAGTTCACGTCAAACCTCGAGAAAGATATGTGTAATAAGAATGACTTGGGAGTTTGACCCCTACCCGGGCCTTGAGGATCCTCGGGGATTCTATCTTGTATGGTGAAAATGGAATAAGGACCAAAGGAAGACCAGCAACCCAGAGTCTGGAAAACTAACCGTTGCATGGTAGGACTGTAAATTAGCCGTACTAGGCTGACGTGGGAGTGTCACGTGGCCATGCATTAATGGGAGTAATGGCATTAACACCGACAACTATCTGAACACGCAGGGAAATGAATGCCACTTGGGAGGGTTTTGAATGCTCGCATGTGAAACTTAATCCTTCCTTTAAGACGACATGATAGAGGAGAGAGAAAGTTGCCATGGCTTGAACAAGCAAGGTGCCGAGTTTGAACCGTGGCACATACCTCTCTGACGGGCTCGACAATTTGGTCTGGTCATGAAGGAGCACAACAAGCTCACCACAAACGTAAGGATACACATGGGATATATACCAAATTTACAGAGGGCCGAAGCACTATGAGGGCCGAAGCACAACTCGCAGGCCGACTGAGAAAATGAACATATATACAGCTATAAACAGGAAGATTACAAAAATTTACAGAATATACAGGAATATTTACACTATCATACAGATTATACAAATGCTACACTAAGCTACAACCGCGCTGAGGGCGGACAACCCTTTGGCAGAGCCATCCCACCAACGGGAGGTGACAAAAAGCAAAACCAGAGACAGGAAACAAAAATAGGATAAAAACAACCAAGACAAAAAGCAAGAAAAAATAGAAAATAGGAAGAGAGCCGAAAAGGCCTACCTGGACACACGGAGAAGCTGGGAAGGTGAGAACAGGAAGCGCTCTGCAACTGGTTCACCTGTAACTGAATGCAAACGCACCTCTGCTTACTATTGTTCGAACGTAGTTAATTACCAAAGTAATTTGCACTTAATCGCTCTGAATCGCCTTAATCTCTCTGGTAATCACCTAAGTTTTTTGATCGCGGTAAATGTGAAAGTGACAGGTAAAACCAATTTATACACCTAGGGTAAAACATGTTGCATTTCTTCCGCAAACTCTAGAAAAGGGAAACCTTTCGGACTCTAGGCCCGAAGATTCCATGCAACCACACCTTTCAACAAAAGAATACATGGTGTCAGAAAATCCCAAAGTCTGGGATCCGGTCGACTCAAAAGGACAAACAAACTCCAAGACTGGACCCCGGAGACAAAAGAGGACAAGAAACAAAAGAAAAACAACCCTCGCAGAAGCAAAGCCCAAAGGGAAACAAAGGAAACAAAAGAAAGCAAGGAAAAAGCAAAAGAAAAAAGGGGGACCGAACATTTTGCCTACAAAATGTAGGGACGGGTATGCAGGGCATAACACGACTAACAATGATTTATGTTCTATAATTAATTGGTTATAGGAGGCCGACTGAATTGTGATTTATTATTTGGAAGTATATTCAAGCCGACTTGATAGGGCTTACCATATAAATGAAAGGTCAAGTTTGGATTGAATGTGTGGAAGTGCAAGTGCAAAAGAAAAGAAAAAGTGTGGAATTCTGTGATATGAAGAGTGAAGGCGAAATTAGATAGGATTTTGATTGAGTATAGGTCACTCGGAGTTGCAATAGAACATCTGATAAGGAAGGATCCATTTATAATCATAACAGAGATTTGAATCAGCAAAGATAGTTGCTTACACATACAAGTCAATTCATTGTTACTTTCTAACAATTGTAGCAGTGATTTAAAATCTCTTAACAGAGTAGACTTAACAGTCTTTTTTTGTAAATCCTCTCACAAGGTAGCATTTCTATGTTGAAGTGTTGAAGGCCTCTAACAAGGCCACTCCTCACAGGGTAATTAAATCCTTTAACAAGGTCACACCTAACAGTGTGTTATTGTAACCTTTAATGGGGTTGGCTCCTAACAGGGCTCACTTAAGAAGAGTGAAAAATAGTAACTAGTTACATTGGTGGTTTTTCCCATATTGGGTTTCCACGTTAAATCTTGGTGTCACCTATGTATTTGTTATTTGTTTTATGCTTTATGTTTCTGCACTTAATCTCTAAAGTATAATTGCATTGGATATTATCAAGATTGCTTTGACACCTGAGTTACAGAAGAATATCTTAATTAACCGAGTAATAGTGTTAAAGTATTTAAGATATCTAAGGGACAAAGGATTTGTTTTGGAGTAACTGATTCACCCCTCCCCACTCAGTTACTTATCTCATTTCCAACAATATGAAGGAAATTAACATAATTCAACTTTATCCAATTGTCAACTCCATTGAATAGTCCTAATGATGAAGAACCACAAATTTACTAAACCATGCCTATTTCTAGTTGAAATAATAACAAAGAGCATGTCATACCTGCTATGGTTTCCTATTATACGTTTCTAGGGTTTTGTGTTATGAGTAACTTTTAAGGTTTTGTTCTATTTTATGGTTTTCTATTACATGACGATTCTAGGTTTGAAATTATTAATATCAAATAAAATTACATTAATGCAAAAGAAAACAATATTTAATATAAGAACAAAAAAAGTACAATTTGCCATATAGAATTTTATAAATTTTAAACCTATTTTTTCACTAATTTTTGTATAAAAATTAAACAAAAACAAACAAAAGAAAAAATGGAAGTGTTGTATGTACCTGGTACAAAAATTGAAGTTCGCCAACCTTTGTGAATGTGTACCCATTCTAAAGAGATGTCTCTCTGTGCATATCACTTGCTGAGATCAGATAAAAATGATCTTGACAAGTTCATTTTCAATAAAATAAATACTTTTGCGAAACATGTAAGTGATTTTCAAAATGGGGACATGTTTTTGAGAAGTATCCATTTTGAAAAATGTGTATCCATTTCAAATAGTTTGGTCGAGCACCTGAACTAAACATGCACATAGTTTTTCAAAATGGGGATTTCTAGCAAGATTCTCAAGGTTGGCGAAAATTCCCCCAAATTGGAGTCAACTTCTTGCACTTACCCATAATCATAAATTAAATCAAAAATCAATAAAAAAAAGGGTGTATCTTCCTAAACCACTTTGTAATCAGCTTACATCCATTAGCTTGGAGTTGAATTAAGTGTTGATCCTCCTAATGAAATTAAATGGTGGGAGTAGGTTTTGGACTCTAAAGTGCATGATTAGACCCCTAGTCCATCCACCATCTATTTCAATCATGCCTCAAAATACCAGGCCAAATAGGTAGGACTCTAGCATTGGATGCTAGGGTTGAGGCCTATTAGCTTGTTCAAAGAAAGATCAACAAGTGATTGAGCCCAAGAATTGGAATAGATTTTTGTCTTGAGCATTTGGCAAGAGGTTTAGGCCCAAGTTTATTCATAAAGGCCTTTAGGGCTAAGCATTGCATATTCCTTGAGTTGAGGGTTAGGTCAAGTCTAGCAATCGTCCTAAAACACACTAGGGAAGTTGACAACAAAGCAAATGGTGCATTAGCCTTTGATGTTACCAAGAAAAACTTCAAGAAGGTCTCTATTTAGCTAAGGCTCCCAAGGCTTCCTTTAGAGTACTAGGATGAAGAGGTGATTATGGTATTGCCACTTCTTTTGGTCAATTTTTATCTATTGACAATGTCACAAATCTATGAAACATTTGGTTTTTGCTAGGTTTTGTGTATGCCTTGATACTGATAAGGTGATGTTTCAAATTTGGCATTTGTGAATAATATATCCATTACAAGTCCTCTTGGATTCTCTTTTATTTCCATAGATCTAGACACTTCTCTCATTCATGCCAAGGTATCAAAGAGAAATATTATATTTAGATAAAAGGTATCACAAATCTTCTTGAGCATAGGAAAGAGTGCTACAATGTCATTAAAGAGTATTTTGATATAAGGAATAAAGGAAAGGATTTGGACATTTATCATATTGTGGGTCCCATTTGAAATGAGTATGGATATCCTTGAAGGACAAGGAAAAGTTTGAAGTGGCAGCTAAACATCCTTTTGTTGAGCTTTGCTCTTTTTCAATAAACGGTAGGATGACCCAACTAGGTTGGGCTTTGTTTTGGAAAGGTTTAGTTTTAGACCTCCATGATTGTTAGTATGGTTATCCTTTATCTGTGACCTTGTGGTTTGTTTCTCAAAGGTATCTTTGATTTTAAGACTCACTTCTTTGTTGGTCAAGTCTCTATATTTTAGTTGCATATAGTTGTTTTCCATTCTAATTGTACTTTATGCTTGAGACCCTTTCAAAACCCTCTTCAAATTCACACCCCTGACCAAAAGTGCTTATCTAATTAGAAAACATCCCAATGTTGAATGCTTGAATGACTAACACAATGTAAAGCTAAGAATAAGATTGCAATGCATACAATCAACAATATGCAACATAACATAATAAGTCTATAAACAAAAAGGTGTAATGCTGCTAATTCTTCAGTTGAATGTTGCCAAAAAGCAAGGCAAGGTATTGTCATCAAGATATAAAAAAGAGAAGAAAAGAAAAGGAAAGGAAAAAAGTGCAGCTGAAAACCAAAACAAGCCACCAAATGAGAAGCACATAGATTCCAAGGAAGTGTTATTATGAATGTGCACAGTGCATTATCAAACTATGATAGAAATCCAAGAACAATGCTGAAACAGTCTAAGAACAGGCTGGAATGATTACAATATAATTGTACATATGAGATTCCAAGAAATCAACAAATAAGCCAAAGCTGTCAAAACCATCATGCCAAAAGGGAAACACTCCAATAATGCCAATAGAAGATCCAAGAAGGATGCAAAATGGATGAATATACATGTAATGGCAATCAAAGTAGAAAATGTGCAATAAGGAAAATTGCCCTTGTTAATGGATTACTATATCTATTTCCCAAACAAACAGGCAATTGCGGATCTCTCCTATTTTTAATTTTAACAAATTACATTTAACAGGAACTAGAAAAAACTTGTTAGTGTCAGAATATAACTACAAGTAATCAATGAGAATCATATGTGATTATAGTTCATGGGTACTTAGATACAATTCTAGTACTGTAACAGTAGAAAAGGATAACCTGGCATTAAAGGATCTTAATACATAAGCCAAAAGATAGCAATCAAAGTGAAGGGAAATTCTTGAGTTGTACAATATTGTAATAATTCTATTAGCCAATTGGCTGAAGTCCAGGTCCTGCTTGGGCGATTGTTCATCTCCATTGTCCATTACCAATAAAATGTAAGTAACACTAGGTATATCAAGCTTCCAGTTATGTGCACAACTCAAAAATATTTGTTTTACCCTCTACAGCCTAGTTAATATACACATAAGCCATTGCAATAAAATCATCTCGAAGTTGAATTCTGTCTCTGATCTGCTGGTTAAGTGGCTTGTTCTGAGCCATCACTCTATATAGTGTTCTTGATTGTATACATTTTCAGTCACAAAAACAGGTTGGGGATTTAATGGGACAGCATGTGGTTGTGTCATAGCAATGCTGCGATTCTGATGTGACAAAGTAGTTAAGCTCTCAACAGCAGATGCAATTACATAGGAGACAATGCCAAGTGTTACAGTGGCCAGAGACAAAACTGCCCCTACTGCGAAAGCACCAGTCTTTACAACATAACAGTGGGTAGAAAAATAGCCACCATCCTGCTTGTTGTTTAGAGAAGCTCCAATCACAAGGATGCAGAAGGCAACTAAAAAGGTAAACCTGCATATGAATATTTCAAAAGTCAAATAATGGTGAAACTTACAAGCAGTAAGAAGATCATAATATAAACTTTCAAATAATTCTTCCCTTTCAAAGCAGATTGAGGGGAATATATGAAGACTTGGAACATACTTAAAGATGTTTGGTGCAATACCTTAACATTGATTAGCATTTTCTAATCATCACTGCACTCAAACATCCTTTTTAAGTGTGTGAAATGTCTGGGATTTCATGAGATAAATCTGGGCTACTTGTGAGCAAGAACACTGCAGATCATATGCAAATACTACTAACATTGATTAGCATTTTATAATCATCACTGCACTCAAACATCCTTTTTAAGTGTGTGAAATGTCTGGGATTTCATGAGATAAATCTGGGCTACTTGTGAGCAAGAACACTACAGATCATATGCAAATACTACTAAGTTACATCTAAAAGTGGCACATGGAAAGTGAAATGCTTCTTTGAACTATGGGGTGTGTAGTTATTCATACAATTATTCTGAAAAATAAATCATGCTGAGAGGTGTAACTATATAATGGTACCATTCTTCTTATTCCTTTCAAAAAAACAAAAAGAATAATACTCTTGAATTCTTTCTTATTTAAAAAACAAAAAGAATAATACTGTTGAATTCTTCCTTATTAATAAAAAACGACAACTTTCCTTTCACTGTAGACTGAAGCTTTTATGTTTTTTAGTGTCGTTTAATAAACGGTAAATAATATTTAGATTTCATATCTCTGTGAATGTCTTCTACATAAATTTTATTTATAAAATATAAATATGCCAGTTTATACCAACAGACTCTTCTGCCAGTCACGAGTTTGGCCCCTGCCTGGAAAAAATGATTTTGGGCAAGGCATACATGCACTATGAACATGTGGTACTTTGGGCTGTTAAAAAGAATTACAATCACAAACCAATATATTTTGCTTAGGAATGAGTTGTGAAAAAGATGTGTACTAGATGGTACTGGCAGCAATGTTCAGAAGAGATGAAAGAGAAGAAAGGAATTTTTTTTGTTAATGTTCAGTGACAAAATAAGGTCAGTAGGAGGATTAATTTGTTGTTCAGGATATGGCTTTTTAAAACTCTTTGTTGTATTGTTCTTTTTGACTTTCAATAAATTTTTATCCCTGTTTTAGTTTTAAAAAAAACTAAAGAGAGCGATCCGGGTCAGAAAAAGAGTAGTACAACTTATGTTAATTGAGGGTAACTAATGCATTTGTATGTTCTAGGAACTAGATAGCCATTTCCCAGAGAGAGATGGAGTAGGGGAATTGCCTGAATTATCATTGCTCCCCCATTTCGGACGCACACAAAACAGAGTACACTCTTTTTAATGCTTGATAAACTGTATAGAGCAAAAAGGAGTACCTACCAAGAAAGAACAGCGCACATGATGGCAACCGTAGTCCTCTTGCGTGCCCGATTAGTGTCCTTATTTCGACAACAGAAACAACAAACAGCAACACAGATAGCAATTTGGGCTATCAGAAGAGCCAATCCTGCTATCATCCCCAGTGCAAAAGCAGGATTCCTTCGATACATGCATCTGCCATGCCCATCCCTTTCGACTGCAGCCTGCAAGAACAACCTGAAACAGTTAATTTTTTCTTGGACTCGCTACTAATTTTCATCAGCCACTAAAAACAGCCTGAGTTTTAATTTCTCTCAATCTCATCACAAATACTCATCAGTATGTAAGTGAGCCCCAACAGTTGTCTTTCAAAATCATGGAAGTTCTTAAAAAATTCAATTGCAATTACTGAAAACAAAATAAAATACTATGACCATTGTATTTTCGTTTAGTTTACCATACCAGAGGTTTTGTAAACTCTGGAATTCTACAAAAACATGCATATAATTTCAGATGTAACATTCAGAATGTTGAACTATTGAAATATCACTGTCTCAACATGTGGGATTCAACTACACCCATATTGAAAAACATGAGATCTCAGAGATAAACATGACTACATAAATTCCTGTTCTAATACCGACTAAAGGAAGGCCTTATGTTTCCATTGCTGGAGCAGAATTCACTTTATATGGGAATAAAATCTATAATTTCACCAATTGGGTTAACATTAAAAATGTCTGAAAACCTAACAGAATTTCCATGAATTCGACAGTGTAACAAACCCATTAGCCAAAATCAACCAAAATTGCAGAACCCATTAGCCAAAATCAACCAAAATTGCAGAACCCATTAAATTTCCTACAAACCCGATACAATTCGAAACCCTGAAATGCGGGAAAAACAAATTTAAGTAGTACATTGTACTCAGTGGACTATATGGCTAGAGGCTTACTTACCTTGTTATGCTTTGTTTCAGCTGCAATGCCCAATACAAAAGCTATCACACCTAAAACACCCACCACAATGCAAATCCTCTGTACTGATTTCTTCATCTTTGCCTGCAATTCTGCTCTCTGAATGATGCTTTACCACCACCTGTAGACATTGATTACTTTTATAATGAAAACAGAGTCGAATACAGATAGCAGAGGGAATAAAGGTGGAATGACAGCGTGCCCTTAAATTGACAAAAGGAGACAAAGTATCAAGCATCCTTCCAAAGGAAACAACCTTTCACACCATTTATTCAAGCCAGGAAACAAAGTATTTCTTTTACTGTTACACCTCTTAGACTATTAACAAGAGGATTTGTGTGATTTATAGTTATGTGCTGGTATTTGAAATGCGGGAGAATGTTTAAATTGTCTAGATTATTAACTTATTCTGAATGAAATAAATTTATAATTGTTTATCACATAAAAGTAATGCAAAGCAACCAGTAAAGAGAGAACAATTGAGACTGCATTATTTTTTAATTATTTCTTTGTTCTTTGTAATTGAATACTTTAATATTCTAAATAATTAGATTCCTTTCTTCACTAGATATAGTAATAATAGACTACAACTTGCTTTTGAAAATTTGAGAAGTTGAAAATGAGATTATGTATGATAATTTGAATATTAAAGATAAGATCATGCTTTAAATGAATTGTTAGTGGAAACATGAAGAGTGAAATTGGGTTTTTAGTGGAAATATGAAGAGTGAAATTGAGTTTTCGAAGTTAAATATGTTGGTAGAGTAAGGAATATAATTATGTTAAGGATATTATTGTTATTGTACAAGGGTTTATTCTTATATAAATTTGTCTTGTAGAAAAGTAAAAGTTATAGAATAGTAAATTAAAAAAATTAAGAAATAGTGAAGTGAAACAATTAATTAGTCAATGAAAAAGCATTGAAAATTTATATTTTGTAATATATTACTAAACTAGCATCACAAGAAATGGATAGTGTTGTAATTTTGAAAATTATGTACTTGTGAAATTACATACTTACAATTTGAACCTCTTTAGATTTGATAATTAATGATAATTTTTATATTTATGTATGAAATATTTTTATTCTATAAAAAATATGAGGTATTAGCAACTTGCATGCATAATTTCAACAAAATTATTTCGGATGGTAGCATTATACACAAATGTTTATGTGACGTGCTAACATCTAATAAGGTTTCAAAATTCAAGGGTGTACTTTGCATGTAGATTGTTATGATGCATGTCATAACGACAAAATGAGAGATTAATACCTCTTCTTCTCATTCAAGAAAGCATAACTCCTCTTTTTATGATTTTTATGGGCATCTTTGGAAGATCTCACTTGCAAGAAAGCATCTCTTTTTAGTTGATGAAACTCCATCAAAATATTTACACTCACAATTGCGATCTTTAGGAAAATTATTTTGGTTATCATTATCTTTCTCTTGCAATAGTTTAAGCTTTCAAGTTTGTGCTCTATTGCTAAATCATTTGCGAGTATCACACGGGATCTCAAATTTGTAACAACCACCCTCAATTGCTACTAATTTCTTTCACAAGTACCAACATCATCAACCAAGCATCTTTGTTCTTGGCTTAAAAGTGTCAATTTAATAACTTCATAAATCACCTTGATGATGACAATACTACACCCCTTCTTATGCTTGCTCTTGAAGGTTAAAGGGGGTTCATTCACTCCTCTCGTATGACATCTTTGATCTCTCTTAAATGTGTCTTAAATCAAGATTGTTCATCAAAATTTATCCAATAACTAATTGTCATCAACAATGTACAAACATACTAAATTACACAAAGATTGTAATCTTTCATAATACTCTAATTTCCTATAGAACAACTCAAGAACACATCATATATACACAAGATGACTATCTCATGCATGTCACATATGTATAATGATTAGCTCCAACATGCATAACATATACACAATGACTAGCTTCATTATACATCATATAAATAGAGACTAATATATAGACAATGAGATACTGACACATCTACATTGACTAACTATCACTTGCCCTTAGTGCATCCCAAAAAAAAAAGGAATTTTATTGCATTGCACCAATAAGCTAGTGACAAAAAGAGTTGGTATATCTCATACTACACTAGGTATCAATCTGCATCCCACTGATGTCAAATATTCTATTTTTACATCAAGATATGCCCAAATTTATGTTATTAGGTTGTTTCAATTATTACCTACTGATCCTTGAATAAAAATTCTCTTTCATGTAGTTGGTTGGACAAATAAACAAGGACATTCATTGTCAACATGCAACTAAAGGTATCCATTCAATAGCTAGCTAGTACGACTGATAGTAAACTGATGTAATATGCTCCTTCTCGAGTGGACAAGCTTATCTTAAGAGGGTCAAAGGATTTTTCCTTTGGTGATCACCTCAAATAAGAGATGACTAGTCTACCTATTAGAGTTATATAATCCTCTACCCATGCCCTTGTAGGGTCCCAACTCCATTCATTTTCATAAAAGTCGGTGTTTGTGCTTGACTTAACACTATAAATAGAAGAGAGATTTCTAATACAAAACAAGTAGATCACAATTGATTGATCTAGGATTTGCAAGTAAATTATGTATTAAATTATTGATTGATTGATATACATAAAGTATTATAGGTCTGGGATTAAATTTGCAAGTAAATTATGTACTAAATTTAAATTATTAACTTCTCTTATCTATTTCATAACCATCTAATAATCATTTTGGGCTCATATGAATCTTATGAAAGAAAGAAGGTCAAATAAATCAAGACAAACCCCCAAATTTGGGAGTTATCCCTCCCTAGACTCTCCTCTAAAGACTTGAGTTCTCAGGGGCATCATTCACCCAATGACTTCCTACATATCCACTTCCAAACAGATTGAAGTCACATATAATCACCCTTACTATGTTTCTTAAAGGACACCCATACATAGGTTCCCATAACCAAGTATTCTTAAATTACCATTTCATACTCCAACAAAATTCTTTTGAATGATTCCAAACAATTAATAGCTCTTAACAACAAGTTGAGAATTTCAATACTATTCCTAATATAGCAATCCTAGACTATATCATTTCTTTCTAAGAACAACATGATCTTAAATTATACCACACTACAATTATTTTTCCTAAATCATTGTGAGCATCTCATTACTCTTATAATTACCTAACAAGGATATCATACAACATTTGGTACCTTGAAATTAATACCACATAGTGTAACATAATTTTTTATTTAGGCTTAGAACAAAATAGTAGATATATAATGAGATTTAGTAAACTTTAATATCAAAAGTGTATTGATTCACTTGAAACCATTAGGCTAAATGAAGAGTTGGACTAGTTTAGGTTATACCCTAATCATATTTCTAAGGGTAACATATTATTCATGTGAATGTAAATGATTAATATCGTATCATACTATGATGGCATTAATAAGTATTGTATTTTATTAATGAATACACATTAAACTCTATGAACCATATTACCCACTTAGGACATTATAGAATTCCAATTGAGGATCAAGTATAACTTACCTTTCTCTAATTTTTAATAGACTATAACAATCAAGGATATAAAAGGCTTCAACAAATACAAGGCAAATTTTTCTATGTTTAGTTGTCCAATATTATTATGTCTACTAATTTCCCAATTTAAAAGGTTTGTCAACCACATATACCCCAATGTAGTAGAACACTATCATTTAGAGTTCCCCACAAGAGATGAGATGATACAATTATTAATCCCAACATATATGGAAATCATTCTATCATCTTATATTAAGGTAAATAGGATAGAGTCTCACATATGTTAATTGGAAAGATTAGGTACAGAGAGGGGGGTGAATCAGTACTAACAAACTTCTAATATTTTTCACTTCAAACAATTAACCATCAACCGATAGTGTCCACAGTATAACCGATATGTTGTAGCTTAAATCATAAAGTAAATAACAGTGAATGCGTATCCAGATCCACACACATAACACTCAAATTTGTGGTCACACAGAAACCCTTGGTCAGAGGGAAAAACTGTGGTGGGGGTGATACCTGTGTGATCAAAATGTGACACACTTCTATAAACCATTACACTTGAGATAATCCATGAAGAAGGAAGTCTCAAGAAGCGGCGTATAGCTTCCTATCTATGACGTGCAAGAATCTAAGATAATGTGAACAGTGGCTCTCAAATGAACTTTAAGAAAATACCCTTGCAAGGTACACCACAGAATGGAAGATTTAAATGACGATGCAAATGAGAGATACTCTAAGATGAAATGCAAGAACTAAGCTATGATGGAAATGCAAGAACAAGGAAAGAAAATATAATCTAGAAAGATTACAATACCTCCTAGTTAAGCTATGTGATCTAGAAGCTAAATGAAATAAGGAAATACTAATCTAGAATGCAAGAGTTCTCAAGAATTCTCTAAGAACGCAAGTAAACAAAGTAATAGAATAAAAATAACATGAGTGGGTAATCTATTATCCTTTTTTCAAGAGTGAGGAGAGAGCCTCCTTTTAAAGAGCAATGAACGGTAGAGATTCAGAGGCAAAATCCAAGGGTGGAGAAAAATTCTCACTTTGACTTTGGTGCACAAGATTCTCAAGAGTCAAAATCAATGGACATCGATAAGAGGCAAAAAGATGTGTGGAAGAGATTAAGAGGCAAAAGGAGATTCCACTCATCTTGGAAAGTGTGCATTCAATGTGTAGACAAAAAGTCTTTTTCTTTCTGTTTTAAATTAGGAAATTACTTTTGCATGTGCACACATGTGATAAGGTGGATTTTATTTAATTAAAAGAGGACACGTTCTTTTAATTAAATAAAGCTTAGGATAAAGTGGCCAAACTTTTGAATATCATCGAATAAATGATAAAATGATGATTTGATCAATAAATAAGAGATTAAATCGATGTACAAAATTGATTAAGCACAAGATGTAGTCTAGAATTTAAATTTTAATGTTTAGAAAGGGGTCTTATAGTTTACTAGACCATTTTTGGGTGATTATATTTTCCCCTCTTTGACTAATGTGTGAGCGATTTGGGAACACATTGAGTCAAAGAATGATGATGTCAAGGTAACGGATATAAATCTTACTCTGAACTTGATCGAACAAAGAAAAGAAACACAACTAATCTCAAACTTGATTGAATGAGAACTAGTAAAGATAGCAAGACTCCAATGCACAGTAAGCAAAACTAAACACTAAAATGGAGATTGAAAGACAAGACAATATCATAACTGATATGATGTAATAAGAACTTATATGTCCAAAGTGTGAATCAATTTGCAATTTTGAAAGATAGTTTATTCCTTCCCCCTCAGGATCAAAATCGAAATAAGGTGACGTAGATATGAGATAGATTTGATCAAATCGGGATAAGATAAGGCTCAATATGATTGATAAGCGCACAAGACCAGGTCTGACCACCAAGTGATGAAAATTTCCCCAGTTTGAATAAAGTTGACCAGAAAGGTATAGCATTAGCATTAGGTCAAAGAAAGAAGAAAGGTGATGAAATGATGGTGTAGAAGAAGAAATGGTGATTGCCTCAAAAGATGCAAGAGATTAGCCTCAAAGGGGCAGTCAACTGCACCTAGAAGAAAAGAATTTTAAAACACGATTTTGAAAATCAAGATGAAGTCGGATTTTGATTTTGATCCCAAAATTGATCTAGAATATCAAAATTAGGTAAGGGTGCATTTTTTGCGGAAATATGAGACTTTGAAAATTTAGGTCAAAATGCTATGATCGAGAGGGAAGATACACAATCAAGCTCAGTTGAATATCTATATGAAATGATGGAGACTCTCTCTTAACTTGAATGCAATCTAAAAATGAACCCTAAAAATGTAAACTACTCTGAATATGCAAAGTGCGATTTGCAAGGGTCAATTAGATAGGTCCTTGTTTTTATCATCAAGCCTTATTAAGGGACACCGCAAGATCATACAACCATCACTAATGCAGACGCAACTATGAAGATATGAATATGATCAATATCAGATAGAATATAGGAAACACACATAAGCATCGAGGCACAAGAGCCAAGATGACCTAAACACGGTTTCCAAGTTAATATTGCAGTATTGTACTAGCATCGAGGCATAAGTGCCAAGATAACCATGAGTATGGTCTTGCATAAGAAAACACAATGTAATAGTCAAGGATATAGCTCTAGATCTCCCCAGTGTCCAAGGGGCCCAAGAAATAGATACCTAGGGTCATCAAAGTGATACCCACAGGCAAAAATCAAAGGAAACATGTCCCATGCCCAGAGTTCTCTAGTCGTAACATCCTGGAGGGACTAAGGAAGGAACATCCAATGAAAATAATTAATTAATCCGCACACCAAGAAAATAAGTCATAACATGTCTCGATCATTTCAATTTAATCACGGTGTGAAAAATACAAAAAATAATAATCATTGACCCACTAGGACTCATGCCTATAGGTGATAAATATCGCACAATCCTAGAATATAGACATAGCATCGACCCAAGGTAGCATATGTGATAAGTGTTAAGAAAAACTCGATGTCAAAGGAAGTGTTGATAAATATTGTTTGGGGTGATCCACTAAGAAACACCATCATGCACCAAATGAGGATACAGTTTAAGCCCCTAGCCTAGGTAGACAAAGATCAATCCCCGATCAAAGAGATTGGAGATAGAAGTCGAAAGGGTTCAGAGTCCAAATCGACAAGCTAATAGACATAAGCGCATGGGTTTCAAGTAGCACATGTTTCCATATTTTTTCCACTTGGAAGGACCTCTTTTTTTTACATCAAGGCACCTCAGAGAGTTTTTCACCAGGATGATCATTTTTTCAAGACATTTTAGGATTTTTAGGATTTTTGGGATTTTTTTAGGAATTTTTAAGATATGTACAAAGCTCTAGAGCATCATGCATAGAATTTATTAAAATGAAGGATGTTTCTAGGTTTAGGGAGTTATTCTCCCATAGGCGTAAAAAGATGATAGGCACCGAATCCAAAAGTAGTAGCAACTATGTAGGGACCCAACCAATTTGGTTCAAGTTTCCCTTTATGTGCTTTGTTCTATTGATTGTTTGGATTCTCTCTCAAGACAAGATCTCTAACCTGAAGTTCTGCAGAAGAACCCTTTTTTTATATCTTTGTGACATCCTTTTCTGATATTCCCTCATGTGGTCAAATGCAACTCTTCTATGCTCATCCAGA
Source organism: Thuja plicata (assembly GCA_018584345.1). Classification (NCBI taxonomy): domain Eukaryota; kingdom Viridiplantae; phylum Streptophyta; class Pinopsida; order Cupressales; family Cupressaceae; genus Thuja; species Thuja plicata. The sequence continues at coordinate 152,063 of MU224874.1, read as the reverse complement.
AGTTCTAGCTCTTGTAAGCGCATGATTCTATATTCATCATCTGTGATGAGGCTTTTTAATGAAACTCTTAGGGAAGGTATCTCAACCTCAATAGGTAAGATTGCTTCAGATCCATAAAAAAGTGCAAAGGGGGTAGCTCCAACAGGTGTGTGAATGCTAGTTCTGTAGGCCCATAGTGTAGGATTGATTTGTAAGTGCCACTCTCTTCCTGATTTGTTGATTATTCTATGCAAAAAAATTTAGCAGTGTTTTATTAGAAGCTTCAGCTTGGTCATTACCTTGAGGGTAGTAAATTGAAGACCAGTGTTGTTTAATCTTGAATTACTTACATAACTGCTTGATATTTTTGTTTTTGAATTGTCCTCCATTATCAATAACTATAGAGGAAGGTATGTCGTCGTGACAGATAATATTATTGAGAATGAACAAAGACACTTGTTTCCCAGTAGCAACTGAAAGAGGAATAGCCTCAACCCACTTTATAAAATATCTTCTTGCAGTAATGATAAACTTGTGTCCACCAGATGAGCTAGTATATATTTGACCCACCAAATCAAAAGCCTACAGCTGAAAAGGCCAATGTATAAAAAATGGAATAAGTTCCCTACCTAGAACATGGATCAAATTCCCGTGCATCTGACACTTCTTACAAGACTTAGCATAACACATGGAATCTGTCTGCATAGTAGGCCAATAATAACCAGCTCTTAGTATCTTTTGAGCTAGCGCAAGGCCATTAGAGTGGGACCCACATATGTCATCATGGACTTCAGCTAATGCACGTTCAAAATAGTCTTTCTCTAGACACCTAAGAAGTGTTTTGTCTGGACCCTTCCTAAACAAGTCACCAAAGATGAGTGTATAGCGGGAAGTGCTGTGAATTATTTGTTATTTCTCATTACATGTTAGGTTATTGGGAATGACTTGGTCATGCAGGTAAGAGTAAATTTTAGCATATCAAGAGGAATCATGACCAATCACGGTAAATATGATGCAATTGTTAGGAGAATCATAGGTAGGGTAGTGTAGTTCTTCCACCAGGAATTGAAATATGGACTCATGTTCTTCCAATTGTAAGATAGAAGCCAAAGTGGCCATGGCATCAGCTACCCTATTTTCAGCTCTGAGATTTGCTGGAATGTGATGAAAGTGAAGTAATTCTTGGGATCGTCAATCATCTTCATTTAAGGAATCAATTTCTCATCTTCTAATTTATAATGAGCTGAGAGTCTCCAAAAGTATGTAGCTCACTGATCCTCCATTCAATAGCAATTTTAATCTCATTTTTCAAAGCCTCATATTTTGCTATGTTTTTCATGCAAGGAAATAACAACTTAATTATATGAATTTGGGATAGTGTATCCATGAGGCGTGACAAAAAAAACACCAGCTCTAGCATCATTTTGTGTGTGAGATCCATCAAAGAACTTCTTCCATGTTCGCTCAGTCACATACATAATGTATGAATCAGGAAAGTCAATCTGTATAGGGGCATCATCTTGTAGAGGGAATTCAGCTAGTTGATCAGCAATTGCTTGTCCTTTTATGGCCTTATGATCAACATACTCAATGTCAAATTTAGAGAGAATCATCATCCATTTAGCGATTCAACTAGTAAGAGTAGCTTTATTTATTGAATAATTCAAAGGATCAATTTTTGTGACAAGTTGTGTAGTATGTGCCAGCATATAATGTTTGAGTTTTTGAGATGCAAATACCACTACAAGGAAATATTTTTCAATGTTCTTGTAATTGATTTCATAGGCTAATAATATTCTATTGATGTAGTATATAGCTCTTTCTTTTCTATGTTCATATTTTTGTGCCAATAATGTCCCCAAGGATGTGGTTGTAGATGAGATGTACAAAATGAGGTTTCCCTGGAATAGGAGGCCTTAAGACTAGAGGTTTGGCCAAATATTCCTTGATTTGATTGAGGCTTTTCTCACATTCCTCATTTTATGTACATGAAGATCCTTTGTGTAGATTCTTATTAAAAGGTTGAACTCTGTCAGCAAGTTGAGATATGAACCTCCTCATGGACTGAAGGCATCCTTTCAGGCTCCTTAATTAACTTATGTTTTTGGGAGGTGGCATCTCCATTATAGCTTGGACCTTTTCAAGGTCAACCTTTATTCCCTTAGCTGAAATGATGTATCCAAGTAATTTTTCTAGAGGTGACTCCAAAAGTACATTTCTTAGGGTTTAATCTAAGTTGGAATTGTTCCATTTTGTCTAAGATACTCAAGTCTTCAAGATGTGTGTTCCTTTTTTTAGATTTTTCCAAGGTATCATCCACATAATATTGCATATTTCTATGTATCATGTCATGAAAGATGGTAGTCATAGCTCTTTGATAGGTATCCCCGATATTTTTGAGGCTAAATGGCATGATCTTCCAACAAAAGGTTCCCCATGCACATGTGAAGGCAGTGTTTTCTTGATCTTCAGGAGCTATTTTAATCTTATTGTATCCCGAGAAACTATCCATGAGAGAGTACATTTCATAATTCGCAGTCATATCCACTATCATGTCTATGTTTTGAAGTGGAAATTCATCCTTTGGGAAATATTTGTTAAGATCTCAGAAATTTGTGCATACACGAATGAATTTATAATATTTAGATGTAGGTACAATGTTTGGGATCCATTCAACATAAACTATAGCTTGTACAAATCTAGCACTCAAGAGTTTTTCTAATTCAGTTTTTACCAAAAGAGCTATGTGTGGATGCATCTTTCATAATTTATGTTTGACTGGATTAACACCATGAGCTATAGATAGATGATGCATAATTAGACTAGTGTCCAGTCCTAGAATAGCTTCATATGTCCAAGTAAAATTAATTTTCTTCTCCCTAAATAACGTAGTAAATTGTTTCTTTTAATCAGCTAACAGAGACTGAGCAAAATGTATGATCTGAGGTGCTTCAGTTGTCCCAAGATTTGGTCTATGTTGGCTCTATCAAGACTGAAGATCTATCTTGAAAGTAACTAGACAGACTACCAAGTACCTCATCTTTGGGTGAGTCAGATGAGGTTTTCACTCTTAGATACAACTTTTGTTTTTACTTTTTTAGGCTCTGACACTGCCACAAAGTTGTTTACACCATCAAAGTGCCTATTCTTTTTCAATTTTCTTTTTATTTTCTAACTAAGGTACTTGATATCTATCTCAGTCATTTTTTTTCTGGTTCACTGGTGGAAGAAACTACGGCCTCAATAGCATTGAGGTCGCAAGCTATTTCATAGTCATTTTAGAAAGAAGGTAATGCACTAGTAATTTTTGGCCATATTTTCAACGCGAGTTGGTCGATGTTTTGATGTTGGTTAATCGGCCAAATGACTACTCTTGTCGTCGAAGTTTTTTTCGTCGATTAGGTGACCTTAAAAATGTTTTGTCGAATTATCGACAGTAATAGGGGTCAAATGATCAACTGTATAATGCATTGAGACTGTGAACATTACGGTCGATATAGTCCGTTGATCATTTTTGTTGTTGTCAAACTATTGACTTTAGTATGCTTTGGTATTGTGGAATTCCGGTCGAAAAAGTTCGTTGGTCATTGTCATCGTCGTCGAACTATCAACTTCAATATGCATTGAGATTGTAGCATTCTAGTCAGATCAGTTCATTGATCATTGTCATCATCATCAAACTATCGACTTCAGGATGCGTTGAGACTATGGCATTCTGGTCAAAATAGTTCATTGATCTAGTTTAGGGCCACGTAAAAAAGTGTTGAGACTGTAGCATTCTGGTCAAAGCATTTCGTTGATATATTTGATTGCCATCAAAATAGCAATGACATATTCATTTTAATAAAAGATAATATATATTTATCATCTATTAATATATATAATATATTTCCTTTTACTAATCTTTTCATTCAAAGTATAGTAGTTGAATTAGAATACACTCCATAATGATTACGAATCTAATTACTTAGCCCTATAAATTATCATTGTTCTTACTATCATTAAATTATAGTCTATAAATAAAATTTTGCATCTACATGTATCAATATAATGAATATTTTGTAATACATGTCAACACAAGTAAGGAAATTCTATAGTTTTGAAATTTGATATGTATATATGGTCTTTTGCAATTCCATGAAGATGTTAATACAACTAAACCTACACTTATTTTACAATTAAATGCCAAATAAATAACATAATAATGAATTTGAACAAATAAACTAGTCATAATACCTATTTGGAAGATATTGATATTGATTAATACTATTAATAATTCCAACAATAATGATTAATTACTAATTACTAGTGATTAATAGTGCTATCTTAATAGTGTTATCTTAATGATTAATAGCCAAAAAATTTAAATACTAACACCATTAAATTATCATTAACATAATTAATAATAGCTTGCAAGATACTAAACCTATCATAAGAACATCTTCGTCATTAGTAGATAATCAAACACAATTTTATAACATCACCATTCCAAATTTAACAAGTATTCTGAAATTGAAAAATCACAGCAGTATTGCCTTTTAGTGTATTGCGTTCCAGCCTTCTCATTCTCTGAACATTCTAAAATCATCGAGCATTATGGGGGAGGTCTGAAGAGGGAGGAGCCGATGGACTATACAAAGTGGAAACAAAAGAAGAAAGTCTGGAAGAGGCTGAAGAAGGGTGTCGTGACCCAGTATCTAGAGAAGCTTCATGGATGGGATAAAGAAATAATAAAAAAATTTGCAAACGGATGGAAGAATGGAAAGGTCAATATGTGGGGAAAGTCCTTTACTTTGAAAATGAGAATAATCTCAGAAATCACAGGCCTCTCTTGTGAAGGCATGAAGTTTTACAGGGAAAACAAGCAGGCTGGGACTCAAGCCTTCAAAATCTTCCCAAAAATTGAAGAAGAAGAAGCCCTTTTGAGCAAAGGGATGGGGGATTACATGGATATCAACAAAATTAAGTCTCACTGGGCAGACATTTTGACAGTGATGATCGAGTATTTCACCCTAGATAGTCGCTTCTCCAAAATTTACAACCTCCATTTTGTTGTGGAAAATCATTTTAGGCACAATAAAAAGGTGTCGTTTCCTTTCTATCTTCTAAGCTCGCTACATAATAGTGTCAAGGAGCATAGGAAAAAAGTGAGTAACCCAGTGCTTCATGTAGGGCTTATTCTATTAATTTCATAATATGCTAGAAATCAAATCCCGGAGCCTATCCCCAAAAGGGTAAAAGGTAATGCTAGGAAAGCTAAGATGGATAACAAAAAATAGAGCCTGAAGAAAAGGGTAAGAATAAAAAAGAAGGTGAATCTGGAAAGGCAGGAGGAGATTAACGACCAAACCCTAGACAGTCGGGGTAATGAAGATGAGATTCAAAAAGAGGAGAAGGAGGATATGCCTGTGATTGAAGAGGAACCTCAAGAGATAAATGAGAAGACTCTGGTGAGTGATAATGAGGATCAGTTGAGCAAGGAGGACACCCAGACAAATGAGGAGGATACACCCATGACTGATGATGATGAGAACATGGATAATGAATCTGGGAACCAAGAGATGGAAAAAGATGAAGAAGAAAAAGAGGGAGATGAAAATGAGGATAATAATGAGGAAATGAATTATGGTAAGGGTAATGAGGAACAAATTGAGCAGCCAATTTTGAAGGGTGGAAACAGGAATAAGAAAAAATAGAGAACGGACCCTGATATGGTAGGGTTTGATATTAATGAAAGAATTCCTAAAAGAAAAGAGGACCACGGGGATAGCATGGAGAACTGGCTTAGTGAGGAAATGAAGAGCATGAAGGAGCACCTGAATGAGATGTAGGAAGCTATGGAGCCCTTCAAATCCAAGCTAGAAGATATGGAGAAGAACCTGCTGATTAAGGTTAAAAACAACAACAGCGATGAGGAGATCATTGCTAGAGTCTACGCTCTTGTGGAAGAAAAGATGCAAGATATGAAAAACAAAATCAGCCACAATGGGCACATGATAAGTATCATCCTCAAACACAGTAATATAGGGATTCAAGTTTATATTTAGAACTTGAAAGTGTTATATGCTTACCTAAAGAGTAGTCTACTGGAAAATACCATAATTACTATAGATGACAAGGCAGGGAGCTCGATCCCAAGGAAAATAACCCAAAGTGGCATTAAAAGGAAAGTCCCAGAGATTCCAACAGAGATAAAAGCACTGAAGGATTCCATTGACAAAATGGAATAAATGCAGAAGGAGGCGAACTTAGCCTACCAAAGTATGATGTAGTTTTTTATCTGTTCTAGAAACTTTGCTGGAAGTTGTGTTGGAAACTGTGTATTTTTTTGGCAGTTCTTTGTATTCATTTTTTGGGTGTTTGGGTGTTTGTTGGGGTCCTTTTATTTTGTAGTAGGCTTTCTATGTTTGTATGGGCTTATGATGCTGATCTCTAGTAGTCTTTTGTAAAAGGTTTCGGTGTCCTTTCAAAACCTATTTTTACCTTAATAAAAATAAAATTAATGATCTACATCTCAAACTATGTTACTAACCACATTTAAAACTAAAATTACCAATATATAGTATAATAAATTTAATAAAAGCATATCATAACATCTATTAATCTTTTAGTCTAATTTAACAAACCAATTAGTATAATTACTAGTTAAGGATTGTGTAGAAGAAAGAAGAAAACATAGTAAGGAAGTTGTATATGATTTTATGTCTGAGCTAATTAAACATGGGTTCAAAGTAATGATGGTATACTCTGATAACTTCTAGAACACTTATGTAGGTGAATTTAGAGCTCTCAAAGAGCATACTCAAATTGGGGACATAATTAATGAAAAACATTGATGGGATGAAGCTAAAAGATTCTATGTCCCTATATGATTCCAAGAAAGTGAAAAAATTTCTCAAGAAGCATCAGGAATTTTAGGAAGAGCTTGTAGAGGACATGGACTGCCTAGATAAGGAAGACATAGGGGAAATCCAATTCATTCTAAGTAGTGATGATGGATCACTAATTTCTTTGGAACAATGGAGAGACACACTGGAAAATGAGCTTCCTCAAGATTTGGATGACATCATTGATGAGAATCATGTACTACATAACATGAAGGACATCACAGATAAATTCTACAGGAGAGAATACACTATGCTACACCTTGTCACTAACATTGATACCTTCATAGAATAAGACTATATTGAGCACATAGGAAATATTAATTTGTTTCTTCTAAGGAGTTAAAGATGTGTTATTATTAAAAACAAATGTAATTAAGATGTGTGTTTTCATCAAGGGACATCTAGGTTCAAGTAGGGTGGTTCTTCCTTATATAAGGAAGTGTTTTTTAAATCTTCAAAAGACATCATGAGAGATTAGATTTTTTGGGACAAGCAAGACATTTTTATGGCTTTTATATCTTCTATAATACTTTATTTTAGTAAATACAAAGTCCTTGTTACTATCATGAAAATAACATTAGTGCATGCTTTAAATTCTATTTTTTACTTGTTATATGGTTAAAGTAGCCATTGTTATCTCAAGCATTTTATGTTCAACTTTGTGCTCTATTTTTATTGATTTATTCACCAAGGGTGGATTAATTTAATTTGTGTGTGGTTGTGTTCATAATTATTTTGAGGAAAGAAATGTTCAATTGATCACAGAAATGGTAGAAAAGTGTTATGAATAATAAAGAAGAGATAATTAAAAGATTCATATTAGGTGTGAATTTAAAAGTTGTCTGCCAAAGTATTATATAAATAGGATAAGCACCACTTGACTTTATACCCAATAGTAACAAGGAACCAATCCCATCTAGATATCTTTGTTAGAATAACTAAGAGGGGGGGGGGTGAATCAGTGGCCTCAAAAACATTCTAATAAATCAACCCAAAAACTTAATACCACAATATTAAGCCTCTAGTTATCTTTAGTCCTACAAGATGAATGCCTTTAAATAATCTCAAAAAATAACTACTGCTCGGAGTTCACTATTAAACCTTACTCTTACTGTTTACTGATTAACAGCCTTTTATTTAGCCAAATACAGTAAATAACTTAGTGTATACCGATCAATCCAGATTAGTTATGTGTAATCCAAAACACTAAAGTAATGACTCATAAACACACTGACACATGGATATTTAACGTGGAAACCCTGTTAAGGGAAAAACCACTTGGGACTGGTAACCCAAAATGTTCACTCTTCTGAAGTGATCTCGGTGAAGAACCAACCATGTTTAAGGTTATAAACACACTGTTAGGTGTGACCTTGTTAGAGGATTTAAATAGAATAGTTTGTCACTTGATATCGAGCATATCTATGCTACCTTTTATGACCAAATCCAGTGTAGTTTTTCAATTGGTATCTGGCATCTCATGTTATCTTCATGACCAAATTTTTTGATACTCCTTGGGATGTATCTCAATATATAAAAGATTTTTACGTCCTGCTCAGTTAAGAGACTTTATGATCCAATGGTTAAATTGAAACAATAAATGATCTGTTCACATATACAACTATACTTTGCAGATTTTCAGATCTATTGTAAGCTCATAATACCTTTATGATCAATGTATCTTTTCAGTACCTTTGCTCCACTTCTTTCTACTCAGTGATGATGTGCTTCTCTATTTCTTGGTGTCCATGGAATTAGCTCTATTCTTCAGCTTGATTGATCAGGTCTGATTGAAGACTTCTTTCTTCATCAGTTTCTCTTCAACATCTTCATTCTCTATTCACTCCCTTTTTTTCATAGTCAATTAGATTGTCTCTTTATAGACATGATTTTACAATTTCTCAGTTCTTGACTTTCTTGTTCTTGGCGTGATCCTCAATCTTAGCCAATCTTGCTTTAAAGCTTTACTTCAATTTTATCCCGTAGATTTCTCTTTGACAACTGGAATAAAACAAATTCAAATCTTTCTCTTATCTCTGGCTTTAACTTGTCGATGAAAACAATATTAACAACCAGTTAACTCCTTCTTTAGATCTTGCTAGCTAAGTCTTTTGTCATTTCTAAACTTTAGTTCCTTTCGGTGTTTAAATCCTTGTTATTTTTGGTGAACACTTTAGTTCTCCTCGGACATCTCCGTCGGGGTTGTCTGTCTGTCGGGAAACACTGTGAATTTCTTCTTGTCAGTAATGCTTGTGATTATTCTTGTCGATAATTCTTATCAAGTTTTTTTCTCGGGCAACACTATGACTTTCCTCTCGGGTTTATCTATCCGTCGGGGTGCACTTCCTATCGGTGTTTGTAGTCACTTAGTGAATACTGATCTTTTATAAATTACTGATATCATGACCTTTATCTTTCTGATTCTCTAAAGACTTTGACATTTTGTATATAACTAATCAAATTATATCAAGTTGACATCAATGACAATATAATACAATATTAGTTTTAATGTCTTGCATTAACTTTCAATAGCTTGGTGATCATCAACTTAACATCTTAAAACATTCAATCATTTATAGTCCATCAATCTCTCCCTTTGGCATTGATGCAAACACACTACATTATCACACTATATTATTACTAATACAATATGAAATATATCAGTTGTAGTTCATCAATCTACCAATCTTATTGTTCTATAACCAATACAAATGTCTAGCTCTCAGTAAGATCATATAGCTTAGATTTGTTTCTTGTAGATTACTTTCTTCAATATTTAATCCATTCACTAGATAGATGTAGCGGCTTCTGATTATTTATCTGATGTTGTCTCTCCCTTTGAATATTCCTCTCCTTGATCATCTCTTTTTCCTTTGACAACATTCTGATTCTATTTTCTTCCTTAAGTCATCTCTCCTTTTTTATATTCTCTCCCTTGCAAGTTACATCTCTCCCTTATGATAGTCATGATGGATATTTTATATGTAATCTCTCCTTTTGGATATTCTGTATATTCTCTCCCTTTGGATTCTTAGGAACTTCTCTCCATTTGACAACAATGCCAAAGTAAACTTTGATCTTGCCAAATTTATATCATGTCTCCTTTTAATAATATACTCCTTGAATTTCCTTATCCATCAGCAATACGTTGAATCTGGTGTTTGGTGCAGATATGAACCTTTCTGTGTACTGATGTATATTTTCATTCTATCTCTATGCTTGCATCAACATGAATTATCTTCTGATTATGTGTAGGCTGATGCAGCCTCCTAGTCAGCTTACTGACCAATAGAAAAGGGTTGGACCTCTAGTATCTTTCTTAGGTACTCAAATGTATCTTTCGGTAATGGCTTTCTGAATATATCTGCTAATTGTTCCTTTGATTGAGCATATTATAGTATCACCTCTTTTTCTTGCACTTTTTCTCTTAAGTAATGATACTTGATAGCAATATTCTTAGTCTTAGCATGCATGACTGTATTCTTAGAAATGTTTATTGCACTAGTATTATCACAATAGATAATCATGGGTTCAAGAATTTTCATATTCATACCTTCTAGTAATTGTTTGATCCAGGAAATATTAGATAAGTTTGTAGCAGTAGCCACATATTCTGCTTCTACAGTTGACTGTGAGATGCATCCTTGCTTCTTACTCATCCATGTGACAAGTCTGTCACCCATGAAGAATGCTCCTCTAGTTGTGCTCTTTTGGTCATCTAAGTTTCTATCCCAATCAACATCTGTATAGACTTGAAGCTCAAATTTCCCTTCCCTTTTGTACCATAATCCATAGTCCTCGATGTTCTTTAGATATCTCAAAATTCTATTGACAGAAGTCATGTGTGATTCTTTGGGATTAGCAGAGAATCTTGCAACTATTCCAATTATATGTGCTATATCTGGTCTAGTATGAACAACATGCATTAGTTTTCCAATCATTGATCTATACAAGGTATGATTTGCCTCATTTTATTTGTCTTCTTTTGTCATCTTACATCAGGTTTCCATAGGTGTTCCAACTGGTTTGGAATCTTCCATTTTGAATATCTTCAACACTTCCTTGATGTATTTGGATTATGTGATATATATGCCTGCATTTTGTTGAAGAATCTATAGACCAAGAAAGAATTTGATCTCCCCAAATATTGACATCTCAAACTCTTTGCTCATTTCATTAGAAAAGGATTTACATAACATATTATTACCCCCAAATATGATATCATCAACAAATATTTCAGCAATCAGAATATTACCATCAATTTCCTCTTTTAAGTACAGATTGCTATTTTCACTTGTTATTACAAATTTAATGCTTATGAGATAGGAGTGAAGTCTTTCATACCAAGCTTTATTTTCTTGTTTCAATCCATATAAGAAATTATATAGTCTACATACCATATTTTTCTTGTTTGGAACAACAAACCCTTCTAGTTGTTCAATGTATACCTCTTCTTCCAGTATTCCATTTAGGAATATAGATTTGACATCCATCTGGTATACCTTGAATCCTTTGAATGCATCATAAGCAAGTAATATTCTTACTCCTTCTAGTCTAGCAATAGGTGAAAAGGTTTCTCCATAATCAATGCCTTCTTCTTGTGTATACCCCTTGCATACTAATCTTGCTTTATTCCTTGTGACTTCTCCATTCTCATTCAGCTTGTTTCTGAATATCCATTTGGTACTGATGACATTCTTGTCATCTGGTCTTTGTACTAGTGTCCATGTCTTGTTCTTCTCAATTTGTTCTATCTCTTCATTCATAACACTTACCCATTCTTCATTTTCAAGTGCAGTATTAACAGATTTAGGTTCAAAAACACAAATTAAACATCTAGTGTTCAGTGACTTGCTTCTTGTTCTCATTCCAGCCTTCTTGTCTCCTATGATATGATTTTGTGGATGATATCTTCTAACAGACTTGGCAATTTTTGGTTCAGCTCTTTGTCCATCATTCTGATCATCATCTTGACCTTCATTCTGATCTCCATCGCTCGGAACATCATTTTGAGGAATTTCCTAATTTTCGGTAATTGTAGCCCAATGCTCGGGTGCAATGTTCTATTGTTCAGGAGTGATACACTGTTTCTCAGGTAGAGTGTTAGGTTCTTCAGTGTAAACACACCTGTTGTAGTCTTCTGGATCTTTTCTATTTTCCTCATCATTTTTCTTTGCATATTAATATATTATGACATTTTCACTTTCAATGATTTTGTTATAGGACTTGTTAAGACATTTATAAGCCTTGCTCTTGGTGGAATACCCTAGATAGATACCTTCATCAATTTTGGTGTCAATTTTTCCATTTCTATCATCTTTCAAAATATAACATTGAATACCAAAATTTTTGAAGTAACTTACATTGGGTGTATAACCATACCATAGCTCATAGGGTGTCTTTTTGGTGTCTTTCTTCAATTTTACTTTGTTTAATGTATAGACAGCAGTACTGACAACTTCTCTCCAGAAGGTTTAAGTGATTCTTTTCTCTATCATCAGTGTTCTTGCACAATCAATAATGGATCTGTTTCTCCTTTCAGAAATCCCATTTTGTTGTGGTGTTCTTGGTGCAGAAACCTATCTTTTAATTCCATACTCATTACCATAGTTAGTGAATTCATCAGAAAAAAATTCTCCTCCTCTATCCGATCTTAAGCATTTCAATTCCTTACCACTTTTCTTTTCTACCATAGCTTTATATCATTTAAACATCTTGCATTCTTCTGATTTTTCTTTTAGAAAAATAAGCGTCATCACTCTCGAATAATCATCAACAAAGAGAATGAAACATCTATCTCCATAGTAACTCTTTTTTCTCATAGGTCCAGATAGATCAGTATGGACTAGTTCTAGAATAGCATTATATGTATGGGCTTTACTCTTGAAACTAGACCTATTCATCTTACCTTTTTTACAATTCTTACATATGATATGCTCAGGCTTTAACATGCTCGATAAGCCTCCCACTTTCCTTTTTTTGCTTATGTTAATCATGTTGTCAAAATTCACATGACATAATCTCTTATGCCATAACCATATGTCTTCGTTTCTATCCATTAAGCAAGTAGTGTTTATATCATCAAGATAGAATAGGTTACCCTTTGTTTGTTCACTAGTTCTGATCGACCTTCCTGATTCATTAAAGATCTTTTCCTTCTTATTCTCAAATGCTACTTGGTGACCTATGTTATTCAATACTCAAGTTGTTGCTCAAGCGCAGTAAAGTACAACATCATCTCAGGAATACAAGGACATAAAAGAGCAAAATGAAATGCTTATTAAGACATTGAAGAACCTTGGCAATGAGATGATAAATCTTAAGAAATAGAATGAGAGCTCAAATAGGCCTTATCAAGCTCCTATTCAGGAAAATAGGCCTGCCTATCAAGCTGATTATCAGGGCCAAAGAAGAAATTTTGGTTACAATCAAAGGGCTAGACAGCCATACAATCCAAATACACCAAGCACTTCAAAAGTGATGGTTCCTATTCAGAACAATATGGTTCAAGATTATGAATGGTGCTACCCATGTAATCAGCCTCATAATTAGGCTACCTTCCCGAATGGGATACATAATCAAGATCTTATGGTGCAAAATAGTGTTTTGGGACAACAAGGTACAAATCAAGATGGGTCTGAACAACAAGGTTCACAATTGGATCCCAATGAACCGCATGTTGCCTTGATGAATTCTCAAAATGGAGATTTCTGTGGTGCAAATTTTGCACAGAACCAATAGTATGATCCTGTTTCAGCGAACACTAGATTGAAAACCAGAGCTGCTAATTTAAACCAGCAAGCTGGAAATGATAAAATACCAGTAGTTTCTGATTCCAATAAGGCTGGAAGCAGTAAAAAATGGCAGCCCGCTATTACACAAGCCCAAGGGGTGAAGATTTTATCGAGAGGACAACAAGCATCTACTGGTGATCAACAGAAAATGCAAGTTTTAGCGCCACAAGGACAAAAGGAAATTATTGCTGATAAACTTCAACAAAAGGTTAGTTTCACTAATTTCAACATTGTTGATTATATGAGAAAAGCTATAGTTAGCATTTCATTATTAGATGCTTTGCAATTACCTGGTCAAAAAGAGAGTATGAGACAAGCTTTGGCTAAAATATCACTTTCACATTAGCCAGCTCAAGATAAGTCTAAGGTCATGCTAGCTAGTGCTTTTACCCCTAAGGATAGTTCACACAAGACAGCTCCTTTCTATGTGACCCTGATTATTGGTGGTTTTCTAGTTCACAATTGTATGATAGATTCAGGGGCCACAAGTTCTGTTATGCCCAAGTAGCTAGTTGATAAGTTAGGTTTAAAGTATGAGCCATTAGAAAGGGGAGTTGTTTAGTTAGATGGATCATCCATCAATACAGTTGGCATCATAAGAGATTTGGATTTAACCCTGCATGCATGTCCTAACTTTTCAATACCACAAGACATCTATGTAATTGATTTACCACCCTATTTTTCTATCTGTTTGAGTAGGGATTTTACAGCAAAGATAGGGGGTTATCTATCTTCTGATTGGTCTCATATGTTCTTCAGAACACGCTATGGTACAAGGGTCACTATAAAAGTGGAACCATTGGCCAAAGACCATATAGAACCTTTTACTCCAAGTCCCATTAATGAAAATATGAGTTTTCATGAGGATGACCAGCTTGCTACCTTAGATCCTAGCACACTGTTGGAAGGCATACCAGACATCATTTTGGATGAATGGGCTGATGAAGACAACAAAAAGCAGCCATTCAATCATATGGATGTGACTGGACATGGTAATTATGTCATCCATGAACAAAGCAACATTCCAAATCTTGTTGAAAATGATGAACAACAGTCTGAAAACCATTCTAATAGCTTATGGAAGCTTTATTTTGATGGTTCAAGGAACCGTAATGGTTCATGTGGTGGTGCCATGCTTATTTCACCTGTTGGTGAAAAGTATTATTCTACTTTTCATTTTACTTTCAGCTGTACAAATAATACAACAGAGTATGAATCTCTTGTACATGGCTTAGAATGGGCTAGAATGAGGAAAATTGACTATTTAAAGGTTTTTGGTGATAGTGAGCTTGTGGTTAATCAGATTAGAAATATAAGTTTAGCCAAGATTGATGTTTTGAAATTGTACAAACATAGAGTTCTAGACCTGATTGAAGAGTTTGCTGCCTTTAAATATTGTTTCAATCCCAAGAGGCCAAAACAAACAAGCTGATAGGTTAGCAGCCATGGGAGCTGAATTTGACATACCTAATGATACCAACAATGTTCAGTCCTAGCCATATGTCAAAGTGGTAGTTAGACCATCTGTACCAGATAATAATGTGAATTGGTTGGTTTTTGATAGTGATGAGCAGATTCTAAATTTTTTGATTGAAGAAGCTGAGTTCTCAAATGGAAATTAGAAAAAATAGCAACAGCAATATGAAAACTAGGTTGTATAGCTGAAAGGTAATAAAATACCTAAGGGTCTTGTGACACTTGATTCAATTTTTAATACTGATGATCAATTGCGTACTGATAAAACCAGCTTAGCAGTGAAGGAAGATCATTATCAAGCTATTCAAGTTGCCAAAGATAATTTTTTAAAGCTTGGAAAAATCTATACTGAAGAATAATAGAAACAATTTGTTTTGTTATGTCAAGAATATAATGATATCTTTTCTTGGAAATACCATGATTTGAAGGGTTTTGACCCTCAATTAGCCCATCACACAATAGAGCTGGAACCAGGTGCAAAACCTATCAGATAGAAGCATAGGCCTTTGAATCTGAAGCTGGAATAGCTCATGAGATCTGAACTTATTAAGATGCTGGAAGGAAATATTGTATAGCCAATCAAGCATACATCCTGGGTATCAAATCTTGTACCCGTGAGGAAAAAGAATGGCGAAATAAGGTTTTGTGTTGTTTTCAGAGACCTGAATCATGCCTCATTGAAAGATCATCACCCGCTGCCCTCCATGGAGTAGATTTTGCAATTTGTTTCAGGTTCTGATCGTTTCTCTTTGCTGGATGGTTTTAACAGATATAATCAAATTCTGGTCAAGGAGGAAGACCAGTTCAAAATAGCCTTCACAACCAAGTGGGGAACAATGGCTTACAAAAAGATGTCATTCGGACTGTCAAGTGCTAGAGCTACCTTTCATAAAGTGATGGAGATGGATTTCCATGGCCTCATAAATAGGTTTGTACTTATTTATTTAATAGATGACATTACTATATTCTCAAAAGATTCAGAACAACATTTCAAGCATTTAAGGCTGATATTTGAAAGGTGTAGAGAATTTGGTGTTCCTTTGAATCCCAAAAAGTGTATCTTCGCTGTTCACAAAGGCAAACTGTTGGGTCATATTGTTTCCAAGTATGGTACCACCATTGACCCTAAAAGGGTAAGTTCCATCTTGGCATTGCCATTACCAGCTCACAAAAAGGGGCTGCAAAGTTTCCTTGGGAGGATCAATTTTTTGAGAAGGTTTATTATGAATGTTGCTGTTGTTTTAAAGCCTATGACAACAATGCTTAAAAAGAATGCGAGTTTCACCTGGACTAAAGTGGGAAAGCTCAGTTTTGAAGAGGTAAAGGAGGCAATATCAAGTTCTCCCACATTTATTAACCCCAATTTTGAGAAATATTTTATTTTGTATACTTTTGGGGCTGATGAATCAATCTCAACAATGCTGGTACAGTAAAATGCAGAAGGGAAAGAACAACCTGTTTCTTTTTTCAGCTAAGGGTTGGAGGGTTACGAACAACATTATACTTTTATTGAAAAGCATGTCCTTGTTGTCATAAGAAGCCTTAAAAAGTTCAAACCTCTGATTGTAAGTAATAAGGTTCATCTAATGGTTGCCCATCCAAGTGTGAAAGACTTTCTGCTGAATAAAGATTTAAATGATAAGAGGGCTGGATGGATAACCTGTGTGATGGAGTATGATGTAAAAATCAAGGTCAAAAAGCTTTTAAGAGGGAAAGAAATGTGTGAGCAACTCACTGCAAACAATAAAGACACTCATCAACATCAAGGTAATGCTATACTTACCCATGATAATGTAGATCAGAGGATCCAACCAGCAATTATCATGGATAGGATGGAGAAAATACAACAATATTTTCACACTGGTGAATGCCCTCATGGTTTGAGCAGCTCTCAAAGAAGGTATTTCAAATTACATGATATCACTTATGTTGAACTTGATAATGTACTATTTAGAAGTGATTACAATGATGTGTTGTTGAGATGCATTAATGAAGATCAAACAAAGAAGATTCTAGAAGAGTTTCATGATGGACTAGTTGGTGGTCATTTTGCTACAAGGACTACAACACTAGAAATTATGAAGGCTAGTTATTTTTGGCCAAACCTGTTTAAATATGCCTTCACGTGGGTGAGGAAGTGTCTAAAATGTGCTATTTTTGCAAATAAATAGAGGTTAGCAACTTTACCTCTAAATCCAGATCAGGTTGAACAACCTTTTGTTAAGTGGGGACTGGATTTTATTGGCCCCATAAACCCTTTGTCAAGTTCAGGCCATAAGTATATCCTAACAGCAACAGATTATTTTACAAAGTGGACTGAAGCTGTTGCATTGAAAGATGCAAACGAGACTTCAGTTTTAAATTTTCATGAAGATCTGATTGCGAGGTTTGGAACACCTGAATCCATTGTTTTCAATAATGCTTTGGACTTTTTAGGAGCAAGAATTACTGATTGGGCAGTAAGAAACAATGTTTATCTTAGTACCTCATCCAATTATTACCCACAGGGTAATGGACAAGCTGAATCAACAAATAAAAATCTAATTTGCATCATCAAGAGGACTATTGAGGATAATCAAAGAGTTTGGAACAACAAGCTGAAACAAGCCTTCTGGGTTGATAGGATTACCCCTAAGTGCTCACCAAGGAACTCACCTTACACACTGGTTTACGGAAGAGAGGCAAGATTGCCAATTTTAGTTGAGCTCCCCAGCTTGAGTTTGATCAAGGAGTTAGACCTAATGGACCAGCAGCCTATGGAGGTGAGGCTTTCTGAATTGATAGAGTTGGAAGAGATAAGGAAGGAATCTTTTCAAAATTTGGAGAAACATCATGATCAAATGAAGAAGACATTTGACAGGAAATTTGTCACAAGAGTCTTTACAGAAGGTGATTTGGTGCTCAAATGGGATGAGCTGAAGAGTAGACCTAGTAAGCATTCAAAATTTGATGCCATTTAGAATGGCCCATTTGTAATTATACGATGCAAGGCACACAATGCCTTTCAGCTCTCCAACATGCAAGGAGAAGAATTGCCAATCCCAGTTAATGGGATCCACCTCAAGCGTTTCTTTTGAGGTGAGTTAATCTGAATAAGTGCTTGGCACATAGTTAGTTTGCTTTAGTTAGTAGTAGTTAGTTCTTCTAAGCTCACAGTGGTTAAATCAAGAAGGCACACACCATGCATAATCGAGAATCCTTTGGGATTCCCAATTATAAATGATGCATAACTCAATAATGTAATCACGGTGAGGAAAGAAGTTGTTTCCAGTTAGTTTTCTTTGCAGTCTTAAAGGTTAGAATGAACAGAAAAAACAAGATCAATCACACAAAAAATGCATGAACATCATGCTCATCACATGAGACATGGATAAATTCTGCTGTCTCATATCATAAAGTATCAGGTTCACACATTTATTGGGCAATCTAGGTGGCTGTTCAAGCTCATTCTACCTTTATGTTTTTAGTTTCAGTTGTTTGGTGGAAGGAATTAAGGAAAGCGCTGTTGTACTGCACCATTCCTACATGAAAAAAATACTTATCATACAGGGCATATAATATTTTATGCTACACCATTTCACAAGCATTTCATCCACATAGGAACATTGCAGTACAACAATGATACATCTGGTTTCTGTTTAGTTTCAGTTTACAGCAGTGTGTTTGTTTTCAGTTTGGAGGGATTTTTAGTTTTCAAGTCTAGAGAAAGACTCTGTGCCCAATGGATTATGTAGGAATACTGGTCATATATTGTTTTCCAGGCAAACACCCCTGAGAGGTCACCAAAATGTTACCATATTTTCACTATGCAGTTCACAATGGTAGGGTTGTTATCAGCCCTGATATTTCTGGTGAAATAAGGTTATTTTGAGTTAAAAGGTTGACTGGTTTGAATGTTTAAATTTTCTATCACGTTTCTGGTTCATATCTGAAAGTTGCTGCCCTAAGTTATCAAAGAATGTAGATTTCTTTTATAAAGTATAGATGTTGTTCAAATCTTCAATTGAGATCGAAAGGACATTTTGTTTCTTCAAATAAACAAAAGAACAACATTTAAAATAGCCACACAAGCAGTGGTTGCTTTCAAAACAAAAGAACTGGAAAGTGTGTTTCAATTATTAACAAAGGATCTTTTTCATTAAAAGATATTCAAAATGAAATACATTTTCAAACAGCAACCACATAGCCCATGGTTTTAGGATAATGCAAGCATGCATGCTAAAATCAGAAATGCAAGAAAATACAAGAGTTGTTTTTCATTTTCATAAATGAAAAGAAATCAATGCAAGAGGGATAAGGGTTATGCCCCCCCATTTCCTGATATTGTTGTTGTAGTTCTGAACGTTGTTGTGTGCTAGTTGTCATCGTAGTTCTGGATTCATATCTAGGATTCGCCTGCAACAAAGAGGAAAAATGGGAGGGGTCAGTTTGGATGAACTGAGCAATGAATAAGGCTAACTCCTATTCTATTACACTGATCTCTATTCACTAACAAAAATGCAAGACAGGAATATAGAAAAGCATATTCAGAATCAGCAAGAAAAAGAGAATTTGTTTTATTAATGTTGTTTGCTTCATGTTCAGGTATAGGTATGAAGACTAAGTAGGTTGTTGAAGGGACATGCACCCACTATGCGCATGAAACCTTCCGATTGAAGTCATGGAGGGGCGAAGACCGGAGAACTAGAGGAGGCTGTTGAGGGGGCATGCATAGGTTTAGGCATGGGACCTTCTAGCTGAATCATGAAGCTATTTATACATTTATGTTGTTGAAGGGATGTGTATTTATATGCATAAAACCTTCCAACATTCATCAATTCAGATTAATTTCAAAGAAGCTACTGGTTTTACGAATTCAGACTCAGCTATTCGAAGCATCAACAAAAGGTGAACAAAACCATAAAGAGATCATCCATGAAAGGAAGTACACATACATCTCAGCTTAATTATGACAATGGTGATTAAGACAGTTCTGAAGAGTTACAGCCACATTTCTCATATATCATGACAATAGAGGAAGAGCGGCAATCAGCAAAGGCATGATACAAAAGACATCAAGAAAAGATATCAAACCAATGGAGCAAGCTTACAATGATGATGCTAAGATGAAATATTCATATAGGAGGGTAAACAAAGCACATGATTGCAAATGACAGTTTCACAAAGTGATCAGACAGGATGTTCTAGATATCAGAAGTTCTTCATTGAGTCCACCTCATAAAGGATCAAGCAAGATCATAGCGTGATTTCAATCAGACTGTGCCATGATCATTAAATACATCTATTCAAGTGATGGAAATATAAAAAAGGGGTTTGTTATCTCAGAGCATGGGTTGGAAAGAGCTTTTTGTTTTAAATAAAAGATAATTATAGAGCGTGTTGTTTGCCAAGAAAATAGAAATGGGGAGTACATTAAAGAAGCATATCAATGGTA
>MU224874.1:106946-125123 GCA_018584345.1 Thuja plicata | reverse complement strand
TATATATACATATATATATATGCATATATATATATACATATATATATATATATACATATATATACATATATATCTATATAGATATATATGTATATATACATGTGTGTGTGTGTGTGTATATCGATCTGCTATACTCCACTAATTTGCTTTCCTCTAATAAAAGGTAAACCCATATGTACTAGCAGAGCCTAAAGTGCGAGGAATTATAACCATAATTAGGTTCATTCCATTTCTTGGCCAAACTGATTGTTAGTCTTGATCACAGAACCTAGCCTATTCTTAGAGCTCAACAACATGTAGTTTTCAGAACCAACATACTGGCGAATCTACTAGGGAGATTGAAAGAAAAAGTGACTCCATTGGTGGAAAGAAGTCAGAGAAGGAAACCAATCATTCCTCTTGAAAGAGAGGTGACAACTTGAAAAAAGACAAAATAAATTTATGAATGAGAATAAAATAATTTTCACTGCAATTAAAAATAGTGATAGAAGTCTGAGATTGCAATTCCCAATGTCTCATCCTTGTATGTTTGTTACAAGGTCACTAAGACAAGGACGTCTCATTGAACCTTTTTTAGTTAAATCAGAAAAGAACTAGAGAAAAGTAGAATAGTAAAAAACCTCAAGATCAACAAAATCAAATGGGGCTAGAGAAAGAAAGGAGATTTCCAGACCAAGAGGATGGACAATACAAGTTTTTTAATGGTGAAAATGGATTTTCTATAAGAGGTGAACAAGATACTCATAAAGTAACGGGGGAGGAGATGATCCTAACTCATGGTGCCAAAGCTTATAATGAAAGAACATTTCAGAACCGTCAAGGAGATCTCTTATACAATTATAACCCAAATAAAGAGTTTAATACTCCTCTTGGTTTCTCTATTCCTCCAAGGGTGCCAAGGAGAAACTCAAGCGAGACACAAAAAAGTTCACCCAAATCAAATCAACAAATTGGATGTATTGAACAAAAATTACAAGACTAGATGCGAGATCTACTTGTTACAATTAGAATATTAAAAATGATAAAACAAAATAAAGAATTAGCCTAGGAAGTATTGAATATTATATCTAAGTTAGGGTATAGCTAATGCACAAGAGGATTGCATGAACAATAACATGAATGCATCTATGGAACAAGCTAATACAACTTGTAGACCCCAACATTTACATGCAAGTAACTCTCATAATCTTAATCAAAATGAAGTAGTGTTTTCCTGAATGAATGTGTCAAACAGATCCAATGAGATGCTTCAACCACCTAGATATACAATACATGTGTCTGTAGGAGATATGGGTAATTATAAGCATATTTGTTACTCTAGTGTTAATGGACCCCAATACTAACACAATTATCCATATGGTGGATACAATCAAAATATCATGCAAAATGGATGCCACCAAAATCAATAAAATCCCCACATAATCCATCTTTATATAATTATTACTACTGGAAAGTTCCTCCTGTACAACACTAGCAGTACCATAGACAAATACCTCCACGTAACTATCAAAATGATAGTGTGAACCAAAACTATCAACACTACCAATATGGTCCACAAGGTCAACATCATCAAATGTAGTATCAACAACATCAAAGGTAAAATATATTTGCAAGAGGCCCTATGAAAGTAGATAGATACAGGCAGTTGAACTTCATAGGATTATAGGGTTAACCTCATGACATAACCAATGAACAAAGGAATTATATCCCTAAGTTCACTAAAAATATTTATCTGACAGGGGAAAGCCATGTTAAGGCATTTGAGAATGTGATGGAAAATTTTGATGGTGAACATGAGGATATCTTTATAAAACTATTTATGAAATCCCTCACAAAGGGTGCAAGGGATCGGTATTAAAAAATTCCAAATGTCTCAATCAGCTATTGGGCTGAATTTAAAAGAATGTTCGTTGAACAATATGGACATCACACAAATCAAAAATTTGCTCTACATGAACACACGAACATTAAAAATGGATCAAATAAATCAATGGTTAGCTTTAATATGAAATTCACAAAATTTCTTAACAAAATTCCTCTACACCTGAAGCCTATAGACATAATGTGCTTGATATTCTACATTAATTCTTTTGACCCTAAGATAGGGTATGAATTAAGGGACAAAAATCTTGTTACTTTGAAAGAAGCATTTAAAGATGCCCAAAATATAAAAAATAATATAGGCGTGCTTCTAGTAAGGTTGGGAGAAGAGATCATGTCAAGTTATTTCAGAACTCCAAAACACAAAATAATTAACCTAAGGATGAAGATAATCTTGACAAAGTCATGAATGCTCTAAAAGACTTGTCACATAAAATTGGAAAAAATGATAGACCTATATTTCATAGAAATAATAGGCCAAGGATACACGACATGCCTTGCAACACAAACTCACTTAATACCTCTTAATTAACCCAATCTTAACTTAAATGGAGAAAACCATAATACATTAAAAAATTCCTTATTAACTTAAATAACCCTTCCATAGAAAAATCCAAATTTATTGTCTAAGAATAGTGATACTATTTTGGCAAGTTATTCTTCACTCTACATTGACTATCTCATTGAAGCACGTGAAGGAACACAAAAAAGAAGGGTCTGAGAATTTGTGACATTTTAATATACATATTTTCGTCTAGACTGACCTAATATAGATTTTAAACTGTGACTATCGAGGAAATTATTGTTCAGATAAATGTGCAAGAAATATGGCAAACCATTGCAAACATTGTAAAAAATATAATGTGCCTACTTCTAAAAAATAAAGGTTTCACAGTGCATGATATAATAACTACAAATGTTTTAGAAAGTAACAATGTAGAAGATTTCAATTTATATCTGTACAAAAGATGTACAAATGTACAAAAATCTTCTAAAAATTTTTTTAATTCATCACCTGGACAACTCAGCTCGTCAACCAGATTTGTTAGTTTTGGAACATCCAAAGGGAAATGTGTGAGTTTAATCAATGGTATTTGCAAGATAAATACATCAGGTTATATTCAATGCTCTTTCCACCTGCTCTCTTCAAACAAAATTTTCTTGAATTCATGAATGCAGAGCATATATGAAAATATAGTGGGCCTAGCTAGCAGAATTATCATAAAGTATCAATATATCGGTGACATGATGAATAGTGGGCCTTTGAAAATCCTCTAAACATGAAAACCATAAAAAGGAAGTCTAAAATGCATGAAGAATAGTCACAAGGGTATCATGGTTGCATCCTACAACATTGAAGAGGGAATTTTTGGTTTACCAAGCAGTCAAAAGATGCCCAATGATAGAATATAGTCATGATCCAGAAGAACCAAAGAGAATTGAGAAGGTCATTTAGACCCTTCACTCAACATGGTTGTCAAGGGTGGTGAAATATGAAGTCTTTCAATTGAACATGACAAAAAAGAAGAAATAAAACTTACTCTTGAGAAAAACATTAAAGAGCTTAGAGAGCACAAATATCAAATATGGCAGTCAAAAGATCAAAAAATAGAAAAGGGATAGCTATGAGGCTTTGAAGAAATACATAAAAGATACAAATGACTACCAACTCTAACAAATTGACAATGATATATATGAAGGTACAAAGAAGAGAATTTATGGCCAGTAAAAGAACACAAAAACCTCGAAGAACATGTATAATATGGAGATAAGTTGAAACCATAAAAAAGGTTGAAACCATAAGTATGATGGAAACCATACGTCGTTTATGCATACGAGAGTTGAAGTACGGAGATTATGTGAAACCATTAAAAGGTTGAAACCATAAGTATGATGGAAACCATATTTTGTTTATGCATACAGGAGCTGAATTATGACGCCATGCGGGATTACAATACTATAAAATATTGAAACCATAAAAAGGTTGTGTGCGGGAAGAATATGGATCAAATGATGAAGTTTCTTCTTTAAAGAGAATTTCTACAAATTTTCCCCATGACAATGAACATCCTTGTTCCATTGTTGATGTCCATCAGCACTATAAGCATTTTTCTCATCCTGTATTCATTTCATATAAACATGAATCTATTAGTTGCAATTTATATTCTGTTATATTATGAAAATCACAGAAATTTGTATGTATATAGAAAATGTTAACTAGGGAGGACAACTATCTTCCAATTATATTCAACTTCTCTGACACTTTGCATAGAAATTTGCATATATACAAAAAATGTCTACGAAGGACAACTATCTTCCAATTACATTCAACTACTATGTCACTTTGCTTTTCTTTGTAAATAAGTAAAAAACTTAGACCAGGATTAAGCATAGAACATACCAAATAAAATATTTGGAAATGTCACCTCATGTTCTGGAGAACTGCAGATAATAATAGATCTTGTTTTTAAAAACCTTCAATTTAATAAGCACTACATCTCTTTCCGTTACTTAGATGACCACAATGTTCCAATGCAATTGCACTTCTTTCACATAGTCAGGCAATGTAATATAGAATTTAATATTTTCCCATACATAACTTCCTCTATTGGGGTGCCCCACAAAATATGGGGGCAAATCACCCTTCCAATATTTTTTGAGGGTTGTCCATAGCCTGTGAGCAAGTCCATTTTGTGAATATCCTGTAATCATGGCATCCCATGAAACAACAATTCTTTGAGAAATTTGGTATTTATTCTAAAATTCTATTGGTCTTAATCTCTACTTTTATTGTTGTTGTTTTTTTGTCAATCTCTTAGTTTACTCTTTCACTCTGCATATTCAATAAATTTATAAAAGCAACCCATTTAGAGTGGGTCCTGAAAAAATAGGTTGATTTTGATTATGTGTATGTACTTGGGAGGAAAGTATTTTAAAAACTCTTAGAATACCCCCAGTGAGAAGCTGCATTAGCTACTGGAGCAGCTGCAGCCATTTTTTAATATTGTGGAGCACTGTTTTGAGGAGTTGGCTAATTATATGGTTGGCTATACTAAGCTTGCACCTGTGGTTGAGTAGCCTGCTAGTATTGTTGAGTACTAATTTGAGAGGCTGGCTGGTTATATGGTTGGTTGTACTGATGTTGAGATGGTGCTCCATACTATTGGCCATATTGTTGTGCATACGGTTGCACATAAGCATATTGGTTAAGGTTGGACTGCCTCGGCTCCACCATGTAGTGCAAAATGAAAACCCTTCCCGAAAGCCTATGGGGAATTCCAGAATTCCTATTTATTAAATAATTTACTACTGTAAACATATATTAATTCAACATTCACATCCTATTTGAAGATGTAAATTATCAAACTGATCCAAAGGTAGTTAAAATATGACAACAATGTTCCATGAAAGAAGGACAATATTACCAAACAGCTCCACACCCTCATTCCTCTACAACTAGGGCAGTTCTCTACAAGCAATACGGTGGTGAGCCTTGGCAGAGACAACTCATTTTCCCTAAAAACAAACTGGAAAACATTCTCAATGTGGATTATTCTGACACAAACTGTTCCCTGACTTGAACTGACGAATTCTGGTGAATGTCCATGTCCTATGGGTAAATAGCCTTATCGGCTAAAAATGTACGGGTTGAAACCAGAAGTCTGGTGGAAACCATACTTCATTTATGCATATGGGAGCTGAAGTACGAAGATTAGGTGAAACCGTAAAAAGGTTGAAACCATAAGTATGGTGGAAACTATGCTTTGTTTATGCATACGGGAGCTGAATTATGATGCCATGCGAGATTATGTTGGAAACCATACTTCGTGTATGCAAAAAAAAAGTATGGTTTCCACCATACTTATGGTGTCAACCTTTTTTTATGGTTTCAACCCTTATTAATGCATAAATGAAGTATGGTTTCCACTATTCTTATGGTTTCAACACTTATTAATGCATAAACGAAGTATAGTTTCCACCAGACTTATAGTTTCAACCCTTATTAATGCAGAAATGAAGTATGGTTTCCACCATTCCTATGGTTTCCACCATACTTATGGTTTAAACCATATGTGTATGGGATAACGGTACTATAAGAACTTTGAAACCATAAAAGGGTTTTAATAAGGCTATTTACAAATTTTATAAAAAAAGGTTGAAACCATAAGTATGGTGGAAACCATACTTTGTTTATGCATACAGGAGCTAAAGTATGGAGATAAGTTGAAACCATACTTATGGTTTCAATGCATACTTATGGTGTCAACCCTTTTTATGGTTTCAACCCTTTTTGTATGGTTTCAACCCCTTTAATGGTTTCAACCCTTTTTGTATGGTTTCAACCCTTTTTAATGCATAAACAAAGTATAGTTTCCACCATACTCATGATTTCAACACTTATTAATGCATAAACGAAGTATAGTTTCCACCATACTTATGGTGTCAACCCTTTTTTATGGTTTCAACCTTTTATTTTATGGTTTCAACCCTTATTAATGCATAAACGAAGTATGGTTTCCACCATACTTATGGTTTCAACCCTTTTTATGGTTTCAATCTTTTTATAGCTTGTAACCATAAGTAAATAGCCTTTACCTACATGGACTGTTCCCCAACTTGAACTGATGAATTTCGGTGAATGTCCCTGTCCTGCAGGTAAATAGCCTTATCGGCTAAAGATGTACATGATGAAACCATAAAAAGGTTTGAAACCATAAGTATGATGGAAAACATACCTCGTTTATGCATACAGGAGATGAAGTACAGAGATTAGGTGAAACCGTAAGTATGGTGGAAACCATATTTTGTTTATGGATACGAGAGCTGAATTATGATGCCATGTAGGATTACAATACTATAAAAAGATTGAAACCATAAAAAAGGTTGTAACCATAAGTATGGTGGAAACCATACTTCATTTATGCATACAAGATCTTAAGTATGGTAGAAACCTTATGGTGGAAACCATACTTTGTTTATGCAAATGAGAGCTGAAGTATGGAGATAACTTAAAACCATAAAAAAAGGTGGAAAAACCATAAGTATGATGGAAACCATACTTCATTTATGCAAACGGGAGCTAAAGTATGGAGATAAGTTCAAACCATAAAAAAGGTTGAAACCATAAGTTTGATGGAAACCATAATTCGTTCATGCAAATGGGAGCTGAAGTATGGAGATAAGGTGAAACCATAAAAAAGGTTCAAACCATAAGTATGATGGAAACCATATGTCGTTTATGCATACGGGAGATGAACTATAGAGATTATGTGAAACCATTAAAATTTTGAAACCATAAGTATGGTGGAAACCATATTATGTTATGTCATGTGAATTTTGACAACATGGTTAAGATAAGTAAGAAAAGAAAAGTAAGAGGCTTACCGAGTATGTCAAAGCCCCACCATGTTATGTGCAAAAATTTTCAAATGGAAAACAATGACAAAGTCTAGTTTCAAGAGAAAAACCTACACATTTAATGCTATTATGGAATTAGTCCATACTGACTTATGTGGACCAATGCGAACAAAGAGATATTATAGTGATAGATACTTCATTCTATTTTTTGATTACTATTCTAGGATGATGACTGTCATGTTCTTAAAAGAGAAATTTGAAGCATTTAAGATGTTCAAATTGTATAAAGCCAAAGTTGAGAAACAAAGTGGAAAGGAACTAAAATGTTTAAGATTAGATAGAGGAGGAGAATTTATTTATGATGAATTCACTAACTTTCGTAATAAGCATGGGATTACAAGACAGGTTTCTGCACCGAGAACACCACAACAAAATGGGATTGCTGAAAGGAAATAGATCAATTGTTGATTGTGCAAGAACACTGATGATTGAAAAAGGCATCACACAAACATTCTGGAGAGAAGCTGTAAGTACTACTGTCTATACACTGAACCAAGTTCAATTGAAGAAAGACACAAATAAAACACCTTATGAGCTATGGTATGGATACACACCAAATGTGAGTTACTTTAGAATTTTTGGAAGTCAATGTTATATATTGAAAGATGACAGAAATGAAAAACTTGACTCCAAAAGTGATGAAGGAATATTTCTAGGATATTCTACCAAAAGAAAATCTTATAAATGTCTTAACAAATCTTCTAACAAAAACATTGAGAGTGCAAATGTTAAAGTGGATGAATTTGCTGAGAAAAATGATGAGGAAAGTAGAAAGGAACCTAAAGATTACAACAAATTTGTCTACACTGAAGAACCTGACACTTTGCCTGAGAAAAAGACTAGAGCTATCGAGCAACAATGTAACACTACTGAGCGATGGAACAATGCAACCGAGCAACAAGCTACTCACACTAAAAATCAGGAAAATGCTCACAATGATGAACCAAGTGACGAAGATCAAAATGAAGATCAGAATGAAGAACAAAGATCTGAATGTGTACTTGTAAAATATGTCAGAAGACACCATCCACAGGATCAGATCATTGGAGACAAAAGACTAGGAATGAGAAAATGAAGTAATTCACTTAACACTAGATGTTTGATTTGTGATTTTGAGCCAAAAATTTTTAATACTGCACTTGAGAATCAAGAATGGGTTAGTGCAATGAATGAAGAGATTGAACAGATTGAAAAGAACAAAACATGATCATTAGCAGCTAGACTGACTGACAAAAATGTCATTGGCACGAAATGGATTTTCAAAATCAAACTAAATGAGAATAGAGAAGTCACAAGGAACAAAGCAAGACTGTTATGCAAAGGGTATGCACAAGAAGAAGGTATTGATTATGGAGAAACCTTTGCACCCATTGCTAGAATAGAAGGAGTAAGAATTCTACTTACTTATGCTGCTTTTAAAGGATTCAAAGTATACCAAATGGATGTTAAATCCGCATTTCTGAATGGAATACTAGAAGAAGAGGTATACATTGAACAACCTGGAGGGTTTGTTGATCCTAACAAGAGAAACATGGTTTGTAGACTACACAAAGCCTTGTATGGATTGAAACAAGCACCGAGAGCATGGTATGAAAGACTTCACTCTTATCTCATTAGTATTGGATTTGTTAAAATAAGTGATAACAATAATCTATATTTAAAAGGAGATATCGATGATAAGATTTTGATTGTTGATATATTTGTTGATGATATCATATTTGGAGGTAATGATATGTTATGCAAGTCATTTGCTGATGAAATGAGCAAAGAATTTGAGATGTCAATGTCTGGAGAGATCAAATTTTTTCTTGGTCTATAGATTCTACAATAGGATGAAGGCATCTACATCACACAATCCAAATACATCAAAGAAGTTCTAAAAATATTCAAGATGGAGGACTCAAAACCAGTTGGAACACCTATGGCAACCGGTTTCAAATTATCAAAGGAAGACAAGACAACCGAGGTAAATCAAATCTTATACAGATTTATGATTGGAAAACTAATGTATGTTGTACACACTAGACCAGATATAGCACATGCAGTCGATATAGTTGCAAGATTCTCTGCTAATCCCAAGGAATCACACATGACTATTGTTAAAGGAATTTTGAGATATTTAAAGAATGCCGAAGACTATGGTCTATGGTATAATAAAGAAGGTAACTTTGAGCTACAAGTTTATACTGATGTTGATTGGGATGGAAACATAGATGATAGAAAGAGCACAACATGAGGAGCATTCTTTATGGGTGACAAAGTTGTCGCATGGATAAGAAAAAAACAAGGATGCAAATCTCAATCAATTGCCGAAGCAGAATATGTGGTTGTTGCTGCAAATTGCTCTAACATTGCATGGATCAAACAATTGCTGAAAGGTATGAATATAGAAATTCTTGACCCAGTGATTATCTATTGTGATAATACAAGTGCTATAAATATCTAAAAGAACCCTATGATGCATGCTAAAACAAAGAACATATCTATTAAGTACCATTACTTAAGGGAAAAAGTAAAAGAGAAGCAGGTGATGCTGGAATATGTACAATCCAAAGAAAAACTAGCAGACATATTCACAAAGTCATTTCCAAAAGATACATTTGAGTACTTGAGGAAGAGAAGGGGTTCGTCCCTTGTCTATTGGTCACTAAGCTGACTAGGAGGCTGCATCAGCCTACACATTACCAGAAGATTTATCATGTTGATGCAAGCTGAGATATGGACTTCAATGACATATTAGTACATGAAGGTACATATCTGAACTACACACCAGAGATATTGTTGGCTATTATAGAGCTGTATATTTTTGTTTGGCATTGTTGTCAAAGGGAGAGATATCCAATAATAAAATATCTATCAAAGAGAAGAAATTGTCAAGGGGAGAGAGAAAGATTCAATAATATAACCATCCATCAAAGGGAGAGAATTGGAGAAAGTTAACACTGCATATTTATCCAGAAAAGGGAGAAGAGATTTTACAAGAAAGGGAGAGACAGAATCAGAAGTTGCTACATCTATCCATTGAGGGGAATGAAGAAAGGGAAAGCACACTGCAGAATCAAATCTAAGCTAGAAGAGCTTACCGAGAGTCAGATATTTGAATTAGTTATAGAATAATAAGTTTGGTATGTTATGACATATTTCATATTGTTTTCATATTGTGTTTCCATCAATGCCAAAGGCAGAGATTGATGAACTATAACTGATTGAATGTTTGAAGATGATAATTTGATGATCACCGAGATGCAGAAATGAATGCAAGACATTAAATTAGTTAATGTATTGTATTGTCATTGATGTCAACTTGATATGTTTTGATTAGTCATAGACATATTATCATTAACCAAAGATCTGAAAAGACAAAGTTTATGTCATTGTTAATGTATACACTGAGTGACAGTTCACAATGTATACCAAGCAAAGTACTTTACAGTGAACATCGAGCAGAGCAGTTCACAATGTAAACTGAACAAGTGATTACCGAGCAGAACTGAAGTTGATGCCCGAGCATAACTGAAGTCATTGACCGAGCCCAACTCAAGTCTTTGACAAAAACTAATTGGAGTTAGAAAATGACAAAACTACTTAGCTAGTAGAGCTATATTTAAGAGTTAACTGATTGATTGCTTTATTTTGATCGACCAGTAGAACTAAGGATAAGAAGAAGATTTAAAGCTAGTTTTATTCATAGTTGTCAAGGAGAAATCTATGAAATAAAACTAAAGCAAAAGTTTAAATATTAAAGCAAATGCATGGCGGGATTTGTGAATCAAGAAGAAATCTACGTCAAGAACAAGAAAGACAAGGAGATTGAGCAGCTAATCATGTCTATATAAAGAGACAGGGAATTCATTATGAAAAGAGGAATGCTGAATATAATTCTAGTGAAGATAGAAGTCTTCATGCAGATCTGATCATACAGGGTGAAGAACACAGCCAGAGAATTCTGCAGACACTGAGCTCAATAGAAGCAAGAGCATTCACCGAGAAGAACAGAAGAAAGAAGGGGAGCAAAGGAAGTGAAGAGAACATTGATCAGAGAGGTATTATGAACTAACAATAGATCTGAAAATATGCAAGTTAAAGTTGTATTATTGAATAGATCATTTACTGTTTTAGTTTAACCATTGATTCAGAAAATCTCTTAACCGGGTGGGATTTAACCATCCTTATTGTATTGAGATACTCAAGAGTATCAAACGGTTTTCTTGTTGACAACATAGTGAATGCTAGGTCAAAAGACAAACTGTTAGTTTTGAATCCTCTAACAAGGTCGCACTTAACAGTGTTTTTGTAACCTTTAACAAGGTTGGCTCTTCACCGAGCTCACCTCAAAAGAGTGAAGAATTTGGGTTACCAGTCCCAAGTGGTTTTCCCCTTAACATGGTTTCCACGTTAAAAATCTATGTGTCAAATGTGTATATGGTTCATTGCTTTGATGTTTTTCTTTACACATTACTAAAACTAGATTGATCGGTAAACCCTAAGTTTATTTGCTGCTATTCGGTAAAGTCCAAAATAGTATAGTCACCGAACAATTTATATTTGTTAAGAAGAATTAAAGGCATACATGTTGTAGGACTGGAAGATAACTGAAGGTACTATATTTGAGATATAAGTTTTGGTTGGATCTTTTGGATTAATTTTTGAGGCCACTGATTCACCCCTCCCCCCCCTTCTCAGTTATTCTAACATAAACAACACACTTGTACAATAGACAAACCAACAATAGGCAACTCAGCAACAATAGATGAAACAACAACTACATGCATCAAGCACTAATAATAGAAGAACCATGGAACCTTACAACAAAC
Source organism: Thuja plicata (assembly GCA_018584345.1). NCBI lineage: Eukaryota > Viridiplantae > Streptophyta > Pinopsida > Cupressales > Cupressaceae > Thuja > Thuja plicata. Next base: position 113,010 of record MU224874.1, on the reverse strand, counting down.
AACGTATGGGTAGGAAGAGGAGTAGGAGACATTTAAAAATAAATAAAATTTATTGAGTGTTGTGGGAACACATTCAATCTTATTACATGATATGACGTTTTTTACATGTAAAATAACTTCATTCACATGACTCCCTAACTTTGACTAGATCAATATAAATGTTTCCAAGAAATTTGAATCTCCAACTTATTAATACTTTGTATATACATATAACAAATTTAAAACCTTCTTCCTATATTTTAATTTCGTTTATTTTTTTAAATTTTAAATAAAAAATATTCTTTATTCACACCATCTATTTGTTTTTTAAATAACTAACTTTTAAATGAACTAATTTTATTTTAATAAAAACCCTTTTCTTAAATGGAACTAATCTCAATAAAGACTTTTAGATTATTATATATATTTTTAATTTTATTCGAGTAGTAACAATACAAATAGCTTAAATTATGATTATCTAACTCCATGTGTTCACTGTTTGTATGAGGACATGCTTTATCATGAAAGTATCCTTTTAGGAAGACAAATGACTGGTTGCCATTATATATTACTTTCAATTTGTACTATGCTTTGGTGTGTTAATAATTCAACCACCTCAAAAGTATTTGCAATCATCTTTAACTTCCCTAGCTTTTTGAAAGCCTTTATTTAAGATAATGACATATCTTCCTAAATTTGTTTAACAATAAGCTTAAGTAAGTAATTAAACTCAAATCACTCATCATGGCATTTCCTTGCTAAGTTGTCACCAAGTCATATCTCCATAAACAGCAATCAAATGGGCATGCAGGAGAGGCCCCATATCAATGAATCACTTTTCTGTATTCAAAACTTTATTCATGTTTTTTAACTACAAACTTTTACTGATATGTTCTGTTTTCAATCTTTTAATGTGCATTACAAACCACATACTTTTAACCAATCATCACTTTTCTAAGTGGATTCTGAAGCATTTGTTCAGTGGCCATCATAATCAATTCACCCATGAGTATATGGCTTTCCAATTCAATGGGGAATAGCATATAGAGCTTCTCCTGTTTGTATTATGGAAAGTTCGTGGTACATAATTCAGTTAGAAAGTTTGTGATATGAAAGTTTATGGAAATACATAAGATACTGTATATGTACATGCTAAAAAGAGATAAACATATAATATGCAGTCAGAGCGACCCTAGTTAATTTGAGTTAACATCCCTCATTTATAGAACTGTCAAAACTTGTTAACAGTGGTCTCCAAAGCACAGCTCAAACTGCAGAGTTTTAGCCGAAGATGAAGAAATCAGTGGCATGGATTTGCATTCTAGTGGGTGTTTTGGGTATGATAGCATTTGTCTTAGGCATTGCAGCTGAAGTGAAGCATAATAAGGTAAGCATTCTTACAAATATATTCTTATTCTTGTTATTTTATATAGCTATTGTGTTTTGTTGATGTTTCTGACTTTGATTGTATGTATTTTTTCTATTAATGTTTCAGATCATATTCTGTGATTTATCATCAATAAATATTCTGATGATGGATCACAGAGTGTGATCTCGTTTTAACATATACAATTGAATCCAGAAACACAACAAGAACTATTATAAATTATGGAAAAATGGATAATCTTAATATCCATTGTCTTTTGTTAGTTTATGAGTTTGTTTTGTATATGAAAAATTGAAAGCATTAAACTAGTTTCATTCTTTGGAAAATATAATGGGTACAGCTCTGTAATCTGAGTTGTTTAGGCTAACGGGTTTGTTAGACTTCAAAATCTATGGGAATCCCAAAATTTTATAGGTCATATGTCAATTGTTTGTTGTTATTTTGGGATTCTATAATTGTAGTAGAGTTTTTGCATCAACATTTCGAATCACATTCCATGATCCATCATCAGAAAAATAAAGATCTAACAAAGAAAAACTGCCTAAAATTACAAACCCTTACCATGATGAATCCCATATTTCAGGTAGATAATGTTTCACTGCATATTCAGTATTTGCAAGAGAATATCTGAAGAATTTGTGTGAGATCAACAAGACAACTGTTAATTTGATTTTACATATCGATTAGGAATTTTGATGAAACTAAGGAAAACAACAGATAGCATGGTGAGGATTTACAATTAGTTTAAGAAAAATTAAGTGTTTGCTTTTGTTTGCAGATTCAATTGTGTTGGAGATTTTGTATCAACATTTCAGATCACATTCCATGATCTATCATCAGAATGATAAAAAAACCAGAAACAAAAAAATTACTAAAATTGCAAATCCTTATCACAATGAATCCTATATTTAGATAGATAATGTTTCACTTGTATAGTGTTTCACTGCGCAGTCAGTATTTACAAGAGAATGTTTGAAGAATTTGTATGAGATCAACAAGGCAAAACTGTTATTTTGATTTCACATACTGATCAGGAATTCTGATGAAACTGAGGAAAACAACTGCTAAGCTAGGATGGTGAGGAATTGCAATTAGTTTAAGAAAAATTAACTGTTGAAGCTGGTTCACAGGCTGATGAAGTCAAGGTGAATGAAAGTGGGAGATGCATATATCCAAGGAGTCCTGCTTTTGCAATGGGGGTGGTGGCAGGATTGGCTCTAATGATGGCTCAGGTGGTTACAAATGTTGCAGCTGGTTGTCTCTGTTGTGGAAAGCATGTTCATTATCAGGCACCATTGAACACCAGCATTGCCATCATATGCCTCATTCTTTCCTGGTGTGTAGATGTACTTTTTGTTCAAGTTTCTTCAAAGATATAAATAACTCTGTTGTGCATCTCCTATAAGTTTGAGCCTTATCTTTTTGTTCAAGTGTATTTATGTCTCTGCAATGACCGTTGGCCAATTCCTATATTTTTATAATTAGGATGTTGGGCCTACTCATCAGTCATCAGCTAACTTCCTCTAGTGGGTCTTGCTGACAACTATTTCCTTTTTTTTTCTGTTACCACTCACTGTGACTTCAGTGCTTTGGTGCACTTGTCTCAGATTGGCCCTTTTAATTTTCAGAAGTGTACTTCTGTCCCTATCAATTTGGGCAACGTTTATTCAGCATCTAGGATGTATCTGTATTGTACAACAGTTTTTAATTTTTTGGATTTTCCTTTGAAATTTGCTTTTCACTCCTGATGATAGGTCTGTTAATGGAAAACATACATATTATACAATAAAATATCTAAAACATAGAATTATTTTATTCCTTGTATTTTTCAATATCATTCTACAATAGATAGATTTGAGAATATAATTGAATTTAGAACTACCCATATACAAATAACTAATTAGATTAACTAATATTCATTATCCTAAAAAAAAAAAAAATAGATATTATCCAAATAACTCTTATCCTAATTTATAAATTTATCCTTCCATTTCTTCATATTTTCTCATATTCCATAATCTGGCTAACTATTCACACAAATTGTACGCCCCAAACCCGTTTGCATCTATTTTACAGCAGTGTTACAAGTATCCCACATTCACACTCAACTATACTCTGTAAGAGCAACAAAATTTTCATCCCAACAGCATAAATGAGTTCTTGTTAAATGAGTCATGAACTTCATATCTATTGGTGATCCCTGTTGGGTGTAAGTCTTGGATAGTAAAACAGAGATTGCCTCGCTTTTCCCATATATATATAAATAGCTCATCTAATCACATGACTTTGTGGCTTGTGCATTTGTTTGTTTAAACTCTGAATTTATTTATTTGTTTATATGCTCTTGATTTGCCATGGCTTATGCTTATGCTCAACTTAGAATTATCCATAAAATTACACTTGAACTCAGTGCATTGTTCCCATAATTGCCAGCGGAAAACATTTACATCAATACTTTGTATATATATGGTAAATACTACAAACTCGATGATGAACTTTCTAGTGTATTAATGACTAGAAAGTGCTGAGCAATGCTAAGGTAATGCATTCTTAATCATGTTTCAGGTCTTCATTTTTCCTCTCATTACAATTGGGGAAAATGGTCATTTAAAGTTAAGCACTTTAAGTAATAGTATTTTCTTGTTTTGGACTCACATTGTAATAGAATTTAAAATTCAAGGTTGTATGACAGTTGAGATATCTGTGAACAGGGTTACATTTATAATTGCATTCAGTGTCCTTTTGGCCGGAGCTGCTCTGAATGACCAACACAATGAAGATGAAACCTTTTTTTCTACCTATTGTTATGTAGTGAAGACTGGGGTCTTTGCAGGAGGAGCAGTGTTGTCTTTGGTCACTGTAATACTTGACATTATCTACTATACAATTGCATCTGCTGTTAAGAATTCAGCTGCTTGGATGCATGAGAATCAAGATGTTTCTATGACACAATCACAATCTGGAACATCAAATGCACAACCTGTTTTTGTGCCTGAAAATGCTTACACCCAATATTATGAGAATCCCCAATACATGATGGATGGCTCACAGCATATCACCAGACCAGCAGATCCCAGACAGAGTTCAACTTGGAGGTGATGTCACTCAAATATCTTGTGTGTCTGTTATCATAGTCTTACAGTTCAAAACATAATTTTATTGAAATGGATGAAGGATTGGAGTCTTCTTCACATATCTTAAGCGAACCCATGTTATTCTTATGGTGAAGGGCATAAATATGGAGGATTGCTGTAGCTGAACTTCATCCAACATGCAAATTGGAATCCCATAGTTTTGCAGTTTTTTTTTTTTTTAATTTTATTAGCACTTGCAGTATTATTGCAATTATTTTACAATGTCATTTGAATTTTTTCTATAGTCTAAAGAAAGATTAAGTTTTTAAATTGCTAAAAATATTTTATAACTATTTAATTGACCAAAACAATTTCACTTTTACTACATCATTCCATCACAAATTTATCCTCCCATAATGTGTCATAGTGGCTGTGGATTTGTGCTTACCAAATAAATCATTTTCACACATAATTTTCATTGATTAGTACTTCTTATTAAATAATCGGATGCTAAATTTTTTCCCAATCTCATTTAAATGATGCTGCCAAGACTAAGGATATCATACATCATTGATTAGTTTTAGTTAGTTACTTCATAATAAATAAGATGTAATGTCTTATTTGAGGAAAGTGATTTCTATCATAATTAGCCGATAGGCTTTCTTTGGGGAGAAACCCTTGATCTGAAAATTGTCTCACACTAAAAAACTGGTACCGAAAAAGTCTTCTCCGTCGTGGTGTTTTTCTAGCGCTAAATGATTTATGATACATAGAGATGGGACGGATTACAAGGCAGAAACCATAAGTCAGCAGGATTTCTCATAAATTATGATAAAGATTCTTAAAAATTTGAATGAAATTAATGAAAATAGTGATGTAAAATTATAAATTAATAATATTGTTGTGATTAAGATAGTGCTATATTTATGTAAAAAAAGTTACTTTATTACTTATATTTTCAAAAATTAATGTGGCATTCTTATTTTACTTTATATATCCTTAATATAATTAAGAAAGTCATTAGACATATTTAAGTAATTAGACTAAGATTATTTGATATATTTAGAAATTCTTTCGACTTTAATTATGAAATTAAAATTATATTTAATTAAATCAAAATTATGTTTAAGTTAATTTGAATATTCATAAATAATATTGAAGTTATAAAAAATTATGATGTTAATAGTAAGATTTATGATGTTAATAGTGGATGAATATAAAATCTATAATTTTGGTAAAGATTTTTGCAATTTTTAATCAAATTAAAACACAATCTAACATGTTAGAGGTACCATAATTTATGTTTTTTATTATGATTAGATTCAAGTATGTTTTCAATTATAGTTAGAGTTAATTTACTTTAAGATTAAGAATTATTTAATATTATAAGTATTAATTTAAGATTATATAAAATAGCAATAACATAAATTTTTATACAATATAATATAAAAAATATAAATCTATTATCATAGTAATAAAAAATAATAGTAAATGTTTATATAATATTAGATTAGAATATTAATATTTAAATAAAAATATATTTACTTCACACAATTTTTATAACAAAATAACAATTTTACACAATGTATAGATTTAACTCTTTCAATATTTACATAAATCATCT
>MU224874.1:77803-98406 GCA_018584345.1 Thuja plicata | reverse complement strand
ATGAAGGTATTTTCCTTGGTTACTCTACTAAAAGCAAAGCATACAGATGTTTTAATTTGAGATTAAAGAAAATAATTGAAAGTACTCATGTAAAGATTGATGAGAAGTTCATGGTTCAAGAAAGGTATTATGAATATGCACCTATGATTGAAGATGAACCCAGGACTAGCAGTAAAGACACTGTTATTGAAGAAATGTTTGATTGCATTGATGTTTCATGTAATGAACCTAATCAAGCAAAGAAGTATCACAGATTACAGATGAGGATGTTACACCTAAAGTTTCAAAATTCACATCTAGATATCATTCAAAGGAGAATATCATTGGAGATCAGAGCAGCAGTGTCTTGACCAGATCAAAAGAAAAAAGGTTAACAGAGGATGAAGAGGTATGTTTACTTTCACAAATTGAACCTTTAAATGTTGAAGATGCTTGTAAGGATTCTAATTGGTAGAAAGAAATGGAAGAAGAATTAGATCAAATAATAAAAAATGATACATGGGAATTGGTTCCTAGACCAAGTGACAAAAATGTGATTGGAACAAAGTGGGTATTCAGAAACAAGATGAATGAAGATGGTACAGTGGTCAAAAATAAAGCAAGACTAGTGTGTAAAGGGTATGCGCAGAGGGAAGGGATATATTATACTGACACATTTGCCCCTGTGAGCAAACTGGAAGCCATAAAATTATTCTTGGCTTATGCAACATTTAACGATTTTAAAGTATATCAAATGGATGTTAAATCAGTTTTTATGAATGGTGACTTGAAGGAAGAAGTATACATAGAACAGCTTGAAGGATTCAATCTATCAGATAAGCCAGATATGGTGTGCAGAGTAAAGAAAGCACTCTATGGACTTAAACAGGCCCCAAGAGCTTGGTATGAGAGACTAGATGGTTATCTTACCAGGATTGGATTTAAGAAAGGAGCAATAGATTGCAACCTATTCATAAGAGAGATACTTGATGGACTACTACTTGTTGCCATATTTGTTGATGACACCTATAATGACAAGCTTAGTTCAAAATTTGTAAAAGAAATGCAGAATGAATTTGAAATGAGCATGATTGGTCCTATAAAATATTTTTTAGGATTAAATGTAAAGAAGACAAATAAAAAAAATATTCATAAATCAATCCAAATATGTGAGGGAAATATTGAAGACCTTCAAGATGGAAGACTGTAAGCCAGTATGCACTCCTATGATAACTGGAAGCAAACTTTCTAAAGAAGATGATTCCGCAGCAGTTGACAAGACATTATATAAATCCATGATTGGAAAACTTATATATCTTACTCAATCTAGGCCAGACATATCTAATGCAGTTGGAATTGTTGGAAGATTTGTAGCTGAACCAAAATAGAATCACCTAATGGAAATAAAGAGAATATTTAGATATCTAAAAGGAACTATAGACTATGGTTTATGGTATCCTAAGTCAGAGAATGTACAACTTCATGTGTATACATATGCAGATTGGGTAGGTTGTCTTGATGATAGGAAGAGTACTTCTAGAGGAGCAGTATTTCTTGGAGATAGGTTGGTTTCTTGGGTAACAAAGAAGCAGAATTGTATCTCTCAATTGACACCAGAAGCTGAATATGTTACAGAAGCATTGAATTATTCAACAATGGTTTGGATCAAACAGATGGTTAAATATTTTCGTATACAGGTTGACTATCCTATTGTTATTCACTGTGATAACACCAGTACTATCAACATGTCCAAGAACCCTGTGATGCATGAAAAGACAAAGCACATTGAGATTAAATACCATTTTCTTAGAGAAAAAGTTGCAGATAATGAAGTAAAGTTGGACTATGTGAGCACCAAAGAACAGTTGGCAGATATTTTCCTAAAGCCCTTATCAAAAGATACTTTTGAGTATCTCAGGGAGTAGTTGGGAGTAATTCCCTCTCCTAAGTTTGTTTAGAAAAAGCAGCAAGAACATAAATCATTAAGTGACTGATGAATGGTTGACTACTCTACTTCTAGAGAAGTACCTGTGCTTAATTGCTTAGGGCACCCTTTGCCATTAATGTCAAAGGGGGGGTATATAGTAAGGGGGAGCATATACTCTAGGGGAGTATAAACATAGATAGAGGAGCTACAACAGTGTACAAAAATCTTTGATGAGGATATTGAGAAGATTATAAAAAGAAAGAAGACACCGGGTGCTGAAGATGTTTTTAATATCATATGTTTCCATCAATGTCAAAGGGGGAGATTGTTGGAGATTTACTTCTGGCATCTAGTTGATTGTATGTTTGTCATTGATGACAACATATAATATACAGTGCAGTGTTTTGTATGTACTTATCAGAATGATGGTATCAAGCCTTGCATGGTTATATTCATGTTGTAGACATGTTGCTTATATTTTGTTCATACACGCAGACTCAGATATGAAGTTTTAGTTGTGTTGTGTAATTCTGTTATGTGGCAGTTATAGTTTCTGGAGTTTGTCTGTATAGAGCCGACGTATTGCATTGGTTCTTGAGTTGCGCCTATCTTCAGGATATGCGTGTGTATATTCATGATTAGTTATGAGTTGATTATAGTTATCTAAAGGCGCCAAACATGTTTCAAGAAGATTGCAAAGTTAGAGTTAATTTGGTGAGGCCGACTTAGTGAAGCATCGTGTCTATTCAGTTTATATTTGCACGGTTGTAATTATGCTTGCATGATTAGTAAAGCCAACAAGGATGTTATGAAGAGTTGTCTTACAAGTCCCATGATCTCATACTTTGAGGCAGATACTTATATCAAGCCATTTGTGATACGTTAAGTGTGAATGATACAAAAAAGAGATAGAAAATGTACAGAGCATAATATCATTTGTGTTTCATTCATCAAGGGTCTATGTGAAGAAGCAGTAGAAGATTACAATACATTGGAATTGATCAAGACAGCAGGTCTACTCTATAGTTCATCATCAGATATAATACATATCTGTTCTACAGAAGGTTGTAGCCTTCACCATTGAAGCAGTGAGCTTTTTGGAAAGTGAGTCCACCACCCCTAATAGGGTTATTTGTAAAAGACTCCTAACAGGGTCCGACCCTTAACCAGGTCATTATACTTATTGCATTGTAAAGTACAACTCCTAACAGGGTTGGAATATCTTCTAATAGGGATTACTATAAACAAGTATAGTTCATTGTGGGTACTAATTCCCACCGGGGTTTTTACCATTTGGTTTCCCCGTAACCAAATTATGGTGTTGTCTATTTGTGTTATCTAAATGTGCATTTTCTTTATTATATTCTGGAGTTAATAAGGTTAAAGAATTAAATAAGCTGATAACTGATTCACCCCCCCCCCCTCTCAATTATCCTTTGGGACTATTCTAACATATATTTTATGCATTAAATTGTCTTTCTTTTGCATCATAGTAGATCCTATCTTTTCCACTTTTCCTATTTTGAGATCTAGTTTGGTGTTGTTAACATGGAACTCTCTAAATTGGATTGGTGTACAATTACTTATGTCATTACCTTACTTATCTCTTTTTATCAAACAAACGGAGTGAATCAAAGTCTTTTACATTTTGTTACATTTGTATTCCTTCATGTTATTCTCGTGTATGGCATAATGAGGTTAGCCAATATATCTATTCATTATACTTGGAATATTTCAAAAATGTTATCAATGTTTCACGTTTGTTTCTTCTTCACATTTTAACCAAATGCATGCAATATATCTGATAACATAAGTGATGTAGAATCCCAAGTCTATTGATACTGAGAGTCAACTTGACTCTACTCCAAGGTCTTTGAATGGACCTTATAGGGTATTATCAAACCCTAACTTGAGGAAGTCACTAATCTCTTCACCTCAAGTGCTCTAGACCTGGTTCTCACTGTAAAGCTACTATTTCATGTTGTGGAATTTAATAGGATAGATCTACTCTACAAGCTAAACTGACCGGTTCGACCTGAATAACACAATAAAACACATTGCAGATGGAATCCATCACCAAAATGCTCAAGATGATTCTCTAAATGCTTTCTCTATTCAAAAACTCTAGTCTATTACAAAATGCAATACATTCCTCTCTTGTGTCTACTCTCTAATTTCTAACAAAATCTTTCAACTATATATTTATCTCTCATAAATATCTCCAAAATATCTTGTGCTCTTCAACAACTTCAACCACCTTGCACAGATGGCATGGTTGAGCCATAAATGACCCTCCCATCATTGGAACAGGTGTCACTGTCCATCAAAGACAAAAATTACACATTCAGATCCATTGTGGTTGACACATCCAGCCACAAATGTCACATCACGCGTTTCCTGGGTCGTTAAACAACATAACCAAGTAATAGACCACCATTTCCAAGCACCAGTCCCGAGCATCAAAATAAAATTTTCCTTCAATACCCAAGCACCAATCAACAACCCAAAATTTGCAAGCAGCCCTGAGCAACATCACCGAGAAACAACCCCGAGCACCAATTGTAACTTGAGAGACATTACCGAGCGACATTCTTGAGCATTCTGCACAACATACCCGAGAAACCTAGTGTAAACTGAGCAAGATTCCCCAGTAGCATTACCGAGGAACAGAGTTGCTCGAGCACCAGTATAACTTAGTGCCACATTACCAAATCTCAGTAGCTAGATCTTTATTTGGATTTTGAGAGGTTTATAGGCTACCTCAACACACATTTAAACTAGAAAACAACTACTAAACAACTATGGTGTTTGTTCACCGATTGACCTCAGTCATTACAAGAATGGTGGAATAAAACACCTTACAAACCAAAAACACTTTCTATCCTAGAAATTATTCTAACCTTGGGTGCTCCTACACCATACTCCCCAAACAAAAATAAATCAACTTCCAGGTGATTGGAGTAAGTCAGGATTGATGCCTAACTTCTTTAAATTGGTTTCTTGCACCCATGTAGCCTCTGAATCAGCTTGTCCGTGCCATTTGACTAGATGTTCCATATAGATCTGCCTTCTAGTTTTCTTGGCAACTCTTGAATTCAGAATCTTCTCGACCTCCAGTTTTGGTGTAAAAGGTAGTTTGAGTGCTCTGAGATCCTTGGTATCTCCTGTGAGATCAGAATCTCCATCTGAAATTGGTCCTTTATAAGATACCAAATCTGCCACATTGAAAATAGAAGATAATCCTATGTCTGTAGGAAGATCAACTTTATAAGCATTAGACCCATACTTTTCCAAAATTGCACAAGGGCATATCTTCGTCATCTGAAGTTTACTTAGAGCTCCTTTCTGCAACCTTTCTTTATTAAGGTGCACCATGACCAGATCTCCAATTTGAAAGTGAATATCTCTTTCCCTTGCATCTACTTTGTACTTGGTGTGAGTTGTACTTTCTATCAATGATTCTTTAACTAATTCATTGACCTCCTTAATGGATTGAGAAAAATATTCAGCATATCCACTCCTCTCTGCATTGCTTCCAAGATCCCTTAATTCACATATACCCCTGGGATGAATCCCATACACTATTTTAAAAGGGCTCTTTCCAGTGGATCAATTGACTATATCAATGTATGCAAATTCTTATTGAGAAAGTAACTTATCCCATGATTGTCCATACTCCTCGGTGAGGCATCTCAAAATATTTCTTGAGCTTTGGTTCACCACTTCAATCTGACCATCAGTCTGTAGATGATATGTCAAACTAAAAGAGATATTTGTACCAAGCTTCTTCCATAAGGTTTTCAAAAAATGACTCATAAACTTGGAGTCTCTGTCTGATACAATACTCAAAGGTAATCCATATATCCTTACTGCTTCCCTAAAGAAAAAATTTTCTATGTAACATGCATCATGTGTGGTCTTGCATGGCACAAAGTGAGCCATCTTGGTGAACCTATCAACAATCACAAAGATGTTGTCCATTCCCTGCTTGGTCTTTGGTAGTCCAACTACAAAATCCATACTAAGGCATTCCCATGGTCTATTTGGAATAGGAAGGGGCTGATATAATTCTGCATTGGATGAATTCCCTTTGGCCTTCTAACAAACCATACAAGTCTCTACATACTTATGGATGTCTTGATTCATTCTTGGCCAATAGTAATACCTCTTGACCAACTCTAGAGTTTTGTTCAACCCAAAATGTCCACTTAAGGAACCATTATGATTTTCTTGTACTAGGTTCTCCCTCATGGAACCTCTTGGTACACAGAGTTGTCCTCACTTAAATAGAAGAATTTCTTGAGGAGTATACTATGAATACTCACTATAATTATGATTTTGATACTCTTGACATACCTTGTATGCTGCTGAAAAATTCTTCATCTGTTGGATATAGATCCTTGAAGACTTCAATGCCAATGCTCCTTAGCTAAACTTCTTGCACCGTGAGTAACCTTCTACTCAATGCATCTACTACCTTATTATGTACTCCCTTCTTATTCTTTATAGTGAAAGTATAGGCTTGTATATACTCCACCCATTTCATATGCTTATGGCTTAGTTTATCCTGTGAACTTAGAAAACTCAAAGCTTGATTGTCGGTAAAGACTATAAATTCTTTTGGAAGGAGATAATGTTTCCATTTCCTTAGTGCTTGCACTAATTCATACAACTCCAAATCACATGAGGAATACTTCCTCTTTGCATCACTAAGATTCTCAATATGAAAGGCTACTGACTTTTCTTCTTGACTCAAAACTGCACCGACAACATTGTTACTAGCATCACACTCCACAGTAAACAATTTGTCAAAACTAGGAAGTGTCAAGATCGGTTGAGTCACTATCCTCTTCTTTAGATTCTCAAATCCTTCATCATCCTACTCATTCCATTGGAACTTGGCTTTCATACCTCCTTTGATGGTATCTAAAATAGGTGCACTGATTTCACTGAACTGTTTAATGAAATTCCGGTAGAACTGTACTAAACCATGGAAGCTTCTTACTTTAGTAGCTGACTTCAGTGTAGGCCAATTCAAGATTGCTTCCACCTTTTTGATATCCATATTCAAGTTACCCTCCGAGATTAAAAAAAAAACCTAGATACACCAACTCTTGCTTCATGAACTCACTCTTTTCCAAATTGATTGTCAACTTTTCTTTGTGTAATATTTGCATTACCATTTGCAGATGTCTAAGATGATCCTCTTTTGTTTTTTTGAACACTAGGATTTCATCTAAGTATACTACAACCCATTTTCCAATGAAGTCCTTCAAAACCTCATTCATCAATCTCATAAATGTACTTGGGGCATTTGACAACCCAAAAGGCATAACAAGCCCTTCATAAAGTCCTTTGGTAGTCTTAAAAGTAGTCTTCCACTCATCTCCCCCTTTAATTCTGATCTAATTCTCATCTCTAAAGGAAACTCCTCCCTCTTATTTCCCATTTCACCTTTTGGTTTCAAAACCAACGCAAATCCTACTCCATTTTCTTCTTCCAATGTCTTTAAGAATTCTCTCACTGACCAACAGTAGGTTGGGACCCCTTTTCTTTTCTTTCTCTTCTTCGAAGGTTGACTGTACCCTAAAATGTATTCCATCCTTCTTGAAGGAATAGGAGTTCTTAACTCCATCATGCACTGCATCTCGATCAAACTGCCAAGGTCTGCCTAATAGCAGATGACGCACATCCATGGGTAGGACATCACACAAAACTATGTCCTTATACCTCGTTATGGAAAATCCTATCCAAGCTTGTTCATTGACTATTACATGTTGATCTTTATTCAACCAAGTAACTCTATAAGGATAAGTGTGAGGTATTCTTGACAATTTTAACTTCTCAATAGCTTCTAAAGAAACTATATTATCAGTAGAACCTAAATCTATGATAACTTTACAAACCTTACCAAGTACCTTGTAGTTGACTCAAAACAAAGATCTTCTTTGGCTTGGCTCTTCTTTGATGGGTTCTTTGAGGAGTCCTCTCCAAACCATGAAATTCTCTCCCATTTATGATCCTATGGGGAATTCTATAGTCTTGCTGCTAGAAGACTCTTCTTGCACATAGTTAGCTCTTTTCTCTCCTCCTTGTAAGGTAGAGTTCTTTGCAGGACACCGATATGAAGGATGCCCAAATTTCTGACAGTTGTAGAACTTCATTGAAGAGAAGTAAGATCCTCTTCCTTGGTTATTAGTTCTTCCTCTTGAACTGTTATTTGAACCTCTTCCTCAGTTGTAACCACCTCTAGTGTTACTAGATTCTCCTTGGTTCTCTATGAGTTTTTTCTCACTCTGACTCTTCACTTCAGGATTCCATCCTCCATATCCTCCTCTATGACCTTTATTGTCTCTTCCTCTGCCTCTACTATTCGAATCTTGTTTCTTCTTGAACTTCTCTTCTACCTTGAGAGCTAGTTGATAGCATTGGTGTATAGTCTTGCGGAATAAGAGACTTATCTCTTCTTGAATATTTTATTTGAGGCCATTATGATATATTTCTACCTTTAGGCTTTTTTCTTCCATCACATGGGACCTTAAGAATAGCTTATGAAACTCTTCTGTATAGACACTGAATTCTAAGTCTTTCTACCTCAAATTCTACCTTTTCTTGTGCAACTGCACTTCATAATCATCCAGAAGGTAGGTTTCCTTTATCTTTTCCATCATACCTTTCCAACTTGTTATGGGCTTCTTTCCTCCCTTTTTCCTTTCATCTTGGACAAATTTCCAGCAAGCGAGAGCAGTTCCTCTCAATCTTGTCTTGGCTATTCTAACTTTCTGAGCTTTAGTCACACTATCACAATCAAAGTGATTTTCAAGACCTTCTATCCATTCCATAATTAATTATGGATCCATCTTGCCACTAAATACAGGAACACCTTCTAAGGACTTACTGCTCATTGCCTTCAATGCTTTAAAGAATGGATCTTCTTGAAGCATAGGGTCTAGCTCTAGGATCATGTCCTCCTCGGCCACTAATTTACCCTTCTCATTAGATTCTCTCATCAGTTCACTGACTACTATAGTTTGAAGCTGCACTTCTTCCAACTTGCATGCCATTTTGGCTAACTATTCCTTCAGGAGTCTATTCTCCTCTTTCTGTTCTCTGACATCTCGTTCCATTTCTACATTGGACACCATGTTGGATGAATTTATACTCTTCTAAAACTCAAACCCAAGCAACACAAGCCCAATTCTCTAACTTCTCTTTAATACCAATTTGATGTAGAATCCCAAGTCTAGTGATATTGAGAGTCAGCTTGGCTCTGTTCCAAGGTCTCTGAATGGACCTTATAGGGTATTATCAAACCCTAACTTGAGGAAGTCACTAAGATCATCACTTCAAGTGCTCTAGACATGGTTCTCACCATAAAGCTACTGTAAAGGATAAAATGATGGGGGTTTTGGTGGTGTGTTCATTTAACATAAAATTCCTTACATTTAAATATGTCATGGGGGTAAATAAGACGCTCTCCTTCTATCCTTAGATATGTAAATGAGAGATCCAAGTTGATTAACCAAAGAGGATGGATCAATGCATAAATGAATCAATCATTTGGAAATAAGAATAAGGAAGGAAGATCTTAAGTACCCATGTTTGATTGATTAATTTGAAATGTATTTTAGATTTAGATAGATTGATGACCTTAATTGAATTTAATAGGAGTAATGCACTAACCTTGAAATATTGTAGATCAAGGAATGTTGTTTTCTAAAGCCTGTGTTGAGTTTCTCGAAACTCTGAGACTAGATCTGGAATAGAAATGTAGAGACGGACAAAAACTAGAAATCTTTTTCTATTTTGAGACAGCTTCGATTTGTACCCTCAAGTCAATGTCACTATTTGCCAGAATTTCTGATTGTGCCCTAGGTCACAATCAGCCTAAAAAGTCTCAGACTGAAATTTTGCTTTTGGATCCCAGAAGTTTGCTGAAAAGGGTATCTGAATCTCCGTCCCGATCTACTGTTCCGAACCTGTACCTACAAGAAAAGGGATTTTTTTGTTAGAGTAGGGGTTTTCCTTAGTCAAACCCCGATTTAGGAATTAACCCTGAAATCAATAATTGAAATAAAGAATGCTTGCAAGTAGTAGAAGTAAATCTAATAATGAAGCTAAGATATTCAAATAGATATGCATTTGTTTTTTGAAAGTAAACAAGTATGTAAATACGAAAGCTTGGATTCAATTAGAAACCATAAACCTCCATAATTGTATGCTTGGAATCCACCTAGAAGGGAGAATGAATGAATTTTTGAAGATGCACAAAATTATCTTCAAGGAATATCACACCACCATGATGGCTAGATGTAGGGTTTGAATGATGTATCTTGAATGCTTGAACCAAATCCCTTGAAAGGCTTGAAAGCTTGAATCCTTACTCTTCAATGGAGAACTTGAATGCTTGAGAGGAAGAATTGAACACTTTGAAAGCTTGAGAACATGTAGAAAAAAAATTTCTCGATGATTTCTTACTTGGTTTCACTTAGTTGATGGATCTTGTGCTTAGAATCAATTGCCCCCAAAAATGAGAGAGAAAAGCTTCCTTTTATATCAACCTAGGGCACAATCTTCTAGAGAGGCCGACATAGGAGATTTAAATTCAAATAAAACCCATGCCCCTAGAAGAGGACCTATATTAAATATAATTTAAGATTTATGACTTTGGAACCCAAAAAAAGCCGACCTGAAAGCGGGAAATGAACTTTTGATGACCTCCGACAGCCGACAGGCTTCCAGATTTGAAAGGGGGACCCAAGTCAAGGTTGAGGTCATCCTTGAACTAGGTCAAGGTTGAGGTCATCCTTGACCTAGGTCAAGGTTGAGGTTGACCTTGACACAGGGGTTCAGGACCCCTAGAAAACATGCCAGTTGGGATGGGAGGTGTTCAGAGAGGCCCAATCAGGGTCCTAAACAGACACAGAAGCAGGAGAGGATGCAAAAATGGAAGGACAATGTGATGGTGGTCAAAAAAATCCCCTAAGAAGGGATAAACATTATTAACATGGAAGTGCTTCCATTTTAAGATGATATAGATACTATTTCATGTTGTGGAATCTAATAGGATAGATCCACTCTACAAGATAAATTGACCGGTTCAACCTGAATAACACAATAAAACACATTGCACATGGAACCCATCACCAAAATGCTCAAGATGATTCTCTAAATGATTTTTTTATTTGCAAACTCTAATCTATTACAAAATACAATACATTCCTCTCTTGTGTCTACTCTCTACTTTCTCACAAAAGCTTTCAACTATATATTTATCTCTCAGAAATATCTCATGCTCTTGAACAACTTCCACCACCTTGCATAGATGCCATGGTCGAGCCATAAATGACCCTCCCATCACTAGAATAGGTGTCACTATCCATCAAAGACAAAAATGACACATTGAGAGCCATTGCGGTTGACCCAGCTAGTCACAAACATCACATCCCGCGTTTCTTGGGTCGTTAACCGACATAACCGAGTAACAAACCGCCATTGCCGAGCACCAGTCCTGAGCATCAAAATAAACTTTGCCTTCAATACCCAAGCACTAGTCAAAAACCTAAAATTTGCAAGCAACCCTGAGAAACATCACCAAGCAACAGTCCCGAGCACCAAGTGTAACCTGAGAGACATTACCGAGCGACATTCTTGAGCATTCTACACAACATACCTGAGCAACCTAGTGTAAACCGAGAAAGATTCCCCAGAAGCATTACCAAGCAACAGAGTTTACCAAGCACCAATATAACTTAGTGCCACATTACCAAATCTCAGTAGCTAGATCTTTATTTACATTTCCAGAGGTTTATAGGCTACCTCAACACACATTTAAACTAGAAAACAACTACTAAATAACTATGGTGTTTGTTCACTGATTAACCTCGGTCATTACAAGAATGGTGGAACAAAACACCTTACAAACCAAAAACACTTTCTATCCTATAAATTCTTCTAACCTTAGGTGCTCCTGCACCAATAAGGGCCTTTTTTAATGAACCTAATTTTACTCTCCTTTATCCTATTCCTCAAAAATTAGCTCCTAGTTATCCTTTGGTAGATAATTCTTGTGATTCCTATCAAAACATTCAAAGCATTATTCATGATATGGATGTTAGACATTTCCTTGATGATTTATCTCCAAAATAATGGAAAATCCTCCTTCTTCCTCCCTACCTAAATATAGTAAGGATGATGATCTTCCTATTGAAACCATTTGTACTTCTCTTCCTTCCACTCATAGACTTCAAGATCTATTACACCGATTATTTTATTCTTTTACAGTAGTCTTTTTGTGGGTCTCTCTCTCTCTCTTTGTTGTGAAGTTTCAGTTTTTGAACTTTATTTTGAAATTTATTTCTATCTTTCAAAGTTCAAATTCCTTTGTTCAAATTGACTTGCACGTCTACCATTATCACGGCTTCATTCCGGCTAGATTTACTTTAGGCGGTTTCCCCCTTAATTTGAACTTTCAAAGTTAAATTTCAAAGTTCAAATTATAAAAGTGCAAGCAGGAGTTAAGTCTTAGTTATCAATATAATAAGTCTTTACGTCTTTTGTCCATTTCATCTATTCAATTTGAACTTTCAATTGAACTTTCAAAGTTCTATTTCAATATTTCAAATCTGAAGATTTTCTTTCAGATCCCCAACGGATTTCATATTAAGTGAAGGTAATGATGGTACGGATAAAGAATAATCTAGAGCATCTCAAATTTAAAATCAACTATACCTTTCTCTTGAAGAATTAATCATTACTTTGTAATCCTTTAGGGTGTGAGAAGACAGCTAATTAATGAGATTGTTAGAATAAATGTCACTTTGACATTTAATTTGTGTGGATGAATTGAAATCTTATGTATGTCGCAAATCTAGGCATATCTTGCACCTTTATAAATGTAGGTTGTATTTTCTTTTCCTCATTCATTCTAGTTTTCTTCGTCTTCACAAAGCCAGAGAGATAAAGGAGGTAATTTCAAGGTTGCATGACTATCATTTTCATGAATTCTGGTGAGTCGAGCTCTGAATTTCTAACTTAAGAAGTTTGTCGAAGCATAGTAAAACTTGTTAAGTTTCTTCTCAAATTCCTTGTCTTCTTGTTTTGGAATTTTAATTGTTAAATAAGATGAAGTATAACAGGTCATCACTGCCTAAATTAAATTCCTCTTCCAGTCTAGTTAGTTCTCTCCCAGAGTTAGAAGACACAGCCCTTCTAAATATGTCTATTGAAGAAATTCTTGAAAGGTTGAGAAATCCCCGGGAAGGTTCTATAACAGAGAAAATCAAACAGAGTGGTTTGATCAAAGCTGCCACTTTTCCAATTGTATCCCCATGCCCAGAGCTGGTTATGGAATGTATGAACCATTATGATGGAAATGAGAAGTGCATTCGCACTAATTCTGGTGAGTTTTTAGTAAGACTTGATAGGGAAACAGTAATGTCTTCCATGGGGATCCCAGATAAGGACGAATATGAGGCATGGAACATTAGTATAGCCTACTCTATCTTTTCAGAAAAGAAGAAGAAATACAAAAATGTAATTTCCAAAGCCTGGTTGCTAGACTCTAAGAGAGGTAGTTCACATCTCCCAAAACCCCTCACCTATGAACATCTTATTCCTGAAATCAAAGATTTAGTTGTTTTGTTAAACAGGGTTAAGGGGAATCAACACACTTTCCATTGGGAAGATTGGATGTTCTTTTATATACAAGTAATAACCAAAGGAGAGAAATTCCTAGATTCGGGCGAACTCATAGCTGAGAAATTGCACGAAGGGCTAGCCAACTTCGTTGGCATGAGAGGTTTTTATATGTCCTCTTTCTTGTTCTATGTTCTAGCAAGTTCTAGACAATGGCCTGGGTTGCCTCATGAACCCTTAACACCATGAATCAAGATTTATGATTATTATCCCCTATTGCAGTTTAAAATATGTTCCGAGAATTTTATGAGAGTCAATGATGTATTTTTGGGTCATCTAGTCTTTGATTTATGTGGTTGTTTACATAAAATGTTGTATGATGAAGTAGTGCAATTGATTCAAACTTATGGCAGTTTCTTCATACAATTTCCTAGATTTACCTATATCAGAGTTGGTGGATTTAAAGGTGAACCTCTTAGGTTTCCCGAATATTCCCTAGAGCACTTAGTACTCATAGAGGTTTGCAGGCAATTGGAAATTATAGGAAAAATCTTGAAAGAAGATCAACCTTCAGGGATTAATTTTCCTATGGATCTAGGACATTATAGTTGTAAATCCATCTCAGATGACCTAAATTTAGTGGCAGAAGTCAAGAACTATAAACTCAAAACATACATTGCATGCCCAAAATTTGATAGTAAGGGTTTTTCTAAGTCTTACGTGGCCATAAAAGAAGGATTCACACATATTTATCGATTAGAACACTATTGGGAAGATGGTGAAGATGAATTTGAGGTCTGCAAGAGATTATGGTCCTGAATTACTCTAGGGAAAATTGTGGTAATGAAACTCTCTATAAGCTTTAAAGGAGTTACAGAGAATGAAGGTGAAGAGGTGTTGCATCTTGAATTCAGAAGAAGAGTACAAAATGAACCTTTGGTAGAAATAGATTAGAATAGAAAAGGGGAGGATAGTATTCAGCACAGATCTTTTAATGTGATTAGAAGAACAAAAAAATGGTTAAGACATAAGAGATTGGGCAAGTTGAAGATGACTCAGCTAGATATTCATAAACAAATCCAAGATACTCTATCTCCCAAAGATCAAACCTCTTCTCCTAATTTTTCTATTGAATCTAATATTGTAGGTACTATCCCTTTGGAGGTCAACTTAACAAATAAGTCTTCCTCATCAATAAAATTCTCCACTCCAGAAAGAACTACACGTTCTAGGAGTAAGAGGCTGAAGAAGGTCGCGATCAACCTTAAAGTTGTGGAATTGGATTCTATTGAAGAACAATTTCCTATAGAAAAATAGGCTCTAGATGTGATGAATTTGGACAATGTGGGAGAGGATGCAGAAATGAATAAAGAGAAGGACACCTACGCAATTCTATCTATTGATTCAACTGAGTTGTAGACTCCTGCTAAGGATATTGTAGAAACACTAGCATAGCTCCGCACTTCTATCAGTAAAAAGATGAGCATTGTATCTATTTCCCTACCTGATAATGACATGGTAAGCAGATGTTTAGGCAGAGAGGTGAAGATCAAAAATCCTAAAACTAAGGTGATGATAGACACTAACACTAAGACTGGACGTTGGTTTGTTGATATTGCCATTCCTAAGAGTGAGAAGAGTTCAGATGAAGTAACAACTGACAATTTCAAGGTTGAAAGGGTTGACCTAGGAGTGGAAACTAATGTAGCAGATATTAAAAATCTGGAGTCTTCCACCAAGAAAATTATGACAAGAGCATGGAAGGATGAAAAAGACAAGAAAGAAATGAAGTCAATAATCTCACAGATGTATGAATACATCTATTCCATCCATCATCTAGATCATTTTGTAACAACACAAACCCTGGTAGTCTTTGATATGAAATCTCCAAATAACCAATATATAAAGGAACAGATCTTACGAAATAAGTCCATTGCAAAGGCTTATTCTGGTTCTTTAGAATTAGTAATTGATCGAGGCAATGAGTATATTGATGACCTCAGCAGAACCTACAAAGATGCCATGGATGCAAAAGAAAACCTGGACAAAGAATTAACAACCTGGGACAAAGAAAAGACTCAATGAATGGAAGTAATGGCCCAAATGGCTGTAGTGAAGAATTATGGAGTGGTCAAATTCTTGTCCGAGCGGCCAATTGTAGGTTTTGATGATGAGGTTCTTTTTGTCTTGCAAGATCATCTTGACTAGAAGAATTATGTGATTGAGCAAGGTATTGAGGAATCCACTAAGATGGTAAAAGAGCTCATTGCCTTAGCATCTATTATGGAAAATGATCTTGGGTTCATCAAAGTACAACTGTTCAAGGAGGATGGTAAGACCTTGCAGAGTCCTGAAGAAATATGTCATTTTTTATGGATAGGGTGCATATGGTTAAAGAAAATAAAACAATGACACCTGATGAGTTTTCTCAAGTTGCAAAAATAGAATCTATGCTAATCATGTGTCATAAGAAGTTGGGTTCACACAAAGAAAATGTGGCTTTAGTTCGCAGGGAAAATAAGGTGTGGAAACAGAGGATTGCACATATTGGCATACCTAATCACCAAATTGTGGTCAAGTTTTCTGCTAAGCATCAAGAATGGAGGAAGTAGTTAGCTCAACCACAAAGATGCCATAAACCTGGATATCCTACAGGATAATAGAAACAGAAGGATTACTATAGCTTTATTTTGATATTTTATATTGCTTAAAATTCCACAAAACTTTAGTTATTACTCTTACTTTTACTCCTTTAAGGAGTTAGTTTCCAAAAAAATTCCAAGAAATAATTCTTTTCTCTAGATATAAATGTCTTATTATGACCTGAGAAAAGGGTCGACTAAATTTTGTAATTTTTGAGATACTTTTTGTTTTCTGCATTTTCATAGTGATACCAAGATACTTGAAAGAAGTTTGATCTGTGAATGATTTTGATCAGTTGGTTGAAATTTTAATATATAAAGATACCACAACTTTAATGTTTTCATTTGATTATATGAATGCAATTCTGTTTGTAATTATGATATAATACTATATTTATCTTAGATTGTGAAGAATTTTAGGTTTCTTATTTAGTTTTCTTTGTATTTTCTTTAAAGGAATTTGGTATTTTGGCTGAAGCTATATCTAATATTTTAGTGACTCTGTTCAAATCATTCTTTAATCAAGATCTGAATTATTGAACCTTTTATACTTTAGGGTAAAAAGTAGTGTTTGTGAGTTTTTTTTATCATTCATTGCAAGCTTAATTGAAGATCATTGAAGAGGGAGATTCATCTTTATGTAGAGGGACATGACCATTAAGGCAAGCCCCAATTGTTAGCTAATTATTTTCTCCTAGGAAGGGGCTATAGAGATAATAATTCATTAAACTGTCTTTAATTGATTTGGGATAAATCGGTTAACTAACATATTTTTGGTGACTCTACTGGGGAATTGATACTAGTAGGTCAGTTTTCAATTTAAAACTATAAATGAATAGTCATGGTGTTACCTACTGATGTGATACCTAGACAATAAGAAGTCCCTCCAGTATTACAACCAGATTTGCATTTTCTAAACACCCAAGAAGACATTATTGTTGAAATCAAATATTTTTCCTAGAAATTAAGAACTAATAATCAACAATACCAACAGGTCAGGTTTGTAATTGAAGAAGAAGAAGAAATAGGTGAGTGGTTAAGAGGCCTTCTTTTAGCTTAGGAATCCACAGTTGTGGATAGAGTAGCCCAAGGGCCTTAAGATTTAACTCTGGATTCCAAATGCTTTACGAGGTCTCAAGCTAAACAAGAATTGGTTGATCAGGATTTAGAAGACCTCAAATGACTTACTGACACTCTTTATTTAACCCTACCCCAGATATCTAGACATAAGCCTAAGGCAATTGAAAAATTTATAGCCTCACCAGCATTTCATGCTTTAGTTCTTTTAGGAATACCTACACCTTTGAATATCAATCTTCATCTTGTTTTAAAAATTATGGCCGCTAATCCTTGGGGTGCCGCTGTAGGACCTCTAAACCTTCCCGCACATCACTGTTTGCCTAAAGGGGCTAAAGATGTGTTGCCACAATTTACCAGGGATGGAAAGGTCTCGGTCGAGGAACATTTAAACACTTTCAATGTGGCTAGTGGTGTTATAGCTATGCAACATGAAGATGTGGCTGTGAGACCATTTGTACAAACTTTGTCTGAAGGTTCTATAGAATGGTTTAGCCACCTCCCGGTGGCCTCTATAACGGGGTGGGCTAAAATGAAGACAACTTTTGAAAATAGATTTAAGAGTGCAGAGGATCAGAACTCACTGCTGGCTCAACTAACATAGATGAAAAAGGAGATACATGATCCAATGTGTGATTATGTAGCCAAGTGAAAAAAATTGGTACACAAGATCCCTATTGGGAAAAGGCCTACCCCAGAGAACTAGCAGTGTTTCTTTGTAAATTCCATGCCACCAAATCTTGGATTTCATCTACGCAGAAGTAGACTAGCGGATTTGGGTGCAGCCCAAACACAAGCAATTAAATTAGAATATGATTTAATCACTACTGAGAAATGGAGGAAAGAAGTTCAAACTCCCAACACACAAGCATCTTCATCTACATCAGACCCTGTAGTCCAGAGATTGGTAAATGATATGATTTCCCTAAAGAAGAAACTATCAAGAAGTAATTCACCTTACCAGGACATTCCTCAGAGGTTCCCAAATCAATCCACTGGAAAATCAGGAAGGCAATTGACATTTCCATCTTCTCAGCAAAGACTGGCTATAAAAGGTGCCCCAAGTGCGAAAGCTAATATATGTGTGTTCCATCTAATCGATGATCATGATGGTAATACCTTCTAGGAGATGGTGAGGTATATTCAAATGAATACTCAAAAAGAAACTGTTGAAGAGGTTCATGAAGAGGAAAATACTCCAAAGTTTCCTGGCAACTCCGATACATACTACTTTGAATATGAATCAAATTCAGATAGAGGTGCAGATATTTTGGTAACTTTGGAAGACTCTTCATGCTCAATGCTAACAAGGAATCAAAAGGGGTACAAGCCTTCTCCTAAGGTTTCATCTCTAGCATCCACCAGCAAGACAAGTGAACCTGGAAAACAAACTTCAAGCTTCTCTATGGTTAAAAGTTCAAATTCTCAAGAGGCACCATTTGTAAAAAGGTTTGATGTTGACCCTTCTTTTGATTTCCTGAAATTTTGTAAAAGCTCTAAATTTCAAATTTCTCTTGCGGAGTATTTAAAGTTAAATCCTAAGGAGCTTGATAAATTAGTAAATTTTGTTAGAGGTAATGAACCATAAAATTCAATTGATAATCTTGTGAATGCCTAATCTAGTCAGCCTTCTATTTCCAACACACTTAGTGAACCCAAAATTGTTGAATATCCAACCCAGAAGGAAATCTTGAATGAAATTGCCCAATCTTTCATGAAGCCACAACCCTTATATGTATCTCTATTTATCCATCGGCACAAGATCAGAAATTGCATTATTTATTTTGGAGCTTCAGACAATATAATGCCCTCCTCTATGGCCAAAGTGCTAGACCTTCCCTTAACCAAAATATTTGGACACTACTATTCCATGGACTCAAAACAAGTAGCCCTATTGGGTCAGATAAAAGATGTTCAAGTGGCCTTGGTAGCTCATCCTACAAAAACACTCAAACTAAAAATATTAGTTTCTGATATCCCTGCCAGTTATGGCATGCCGTTAAACTGTACCTTTTGCAAAGATCTTGGTGGAGAAATTAAACTAGATTGGTCACAAGAAAGAATTTTAGTGGGAAAATAAAAAGTTATCCTTGAACCTGAACCAAAGTCAAAGTACATTGTATTTTTTGGAAATTTGACTATACTAGTGTATATGACTCTATTTAGTGTTGTCATTATGGCAACAAAGTCATATGAAGTTTTGGAGTCAGCACACATTATCAGAAGATCAGAAATTGGCTAAGTACAGAAGACTGGACAATTAGAAGAGTACCAGAAGAATAGAGCATCAATGAACATGCATACAAAAGAGTTAGGAAATGCTCCTTTGAAGATAAGCTTGTATGTATGTATTCATTCTAAGTATGAAGAAGATATAGCTAGTTGAAGAGGTACAACTAGTGAATGCTAGAACAGGACAAAGATCCTGGAAAGAGCCGATAGAGATTGTTTTGGTACAGAAGTTGCGCATATCCTCAGGACTTGCATCTTTGGATTATTGATTTTTAGTGATCTAATCATGTCTATTTAAAGGAGCATGACTTGATTCATCCAGAGAAAGAAGTTAGATCTAATTTGGTGAAGCGGACTGTGTGAAGAGATGTGTCTATTTGGTTTGAGTAAAGTAGTTATAACTGATGTTGCACCAACTTAATGAAGGGTTGCGTGCTAAGTTAATTAAACAAGATAGATGGTTAAAGGTTTCCTAAAGCTGAAATTTTTGTTTCCTTTGAGGAAGTACTTATAGAAGGTCATTTGTGATCCAAAATGTTGTGAAAGCCAAAGATAAGAAAAGCAGAGCAGAGTGTTAAAGCAGCAAAGCTATATCTGTCATATGTTGATGATATAGATATTGAAGTAGAATATTTTAGAGTGTATTTAAGATTTTCATAGTGCTTTAAAAGAGGTTAAATCATCAGCACACAAAAGGAACTAATCAGACAAGTAGTGTCACAGCAGCAGTTCACCTTGCAGATACAGTGTGTATCAAAGATCTAGAAGGTTGTAGCCTTCACCATTTGAGCAGTGTGCTCTTGGACAGTGAGTACACCACCCCTAATAGGGTTATTGTAAAAGACTCCTAATAGGGTCCAAACCTTAACAAGGTCACTATACTTCATGTATTGTAAAGACAACTCCTATCAGGGTGAAGGATCTTCTAATAAAGGATCATAAGAAAATAGTACAGATTATTTGTGGGTACTAATTCCCACCAAGGTTTTCACCTGCATTGGGTTTCCCCGTAATCATATTTGGTGTTATGAGTTGTGTATGTTTATCTTACTTGCATTGATATTCAGTTCAGTACTTAAGCATTAAAGTTAAGATTCAAGATAAGAAGA
>MU224874.1:61852-77753 GCA_018584345.1 Thuja plicata | reverse complement strand
GATTCCCCCCCCCCCCCTCTCAGTGATCCTAATCCTAACTGTCTTTCCTTCTGATGGTTCAAGGTCACATATTCTGTATGAAGAAGCAGAGTTTGGTAATTATGTGGTTCTTCTTGAGCCTGATGTAGCTGAAGAAATATCACTGGGAGATCGATCTTTTTGGACCATGGAATTTAATGGAAGTTTCTCCCATGCTAGTTCTGGAGCAGGAGTAGTGCTATTTTCTCCTAAAGGAAAGACAATTCCCTCAGAATATAATCTTTAGTTCAGTAATACAAACAATACAATGGAATATGAAGCTTTTCTTCTCAGGATTGAAGAAGAAAAAGAAGGGGAATTAAGATGTTGAGGGATGCTGGAGATGCTGAGTTAATTGTGAAGCAGGTTTGAGGTGTTTTCACAGTAAAAAAATGAAAGACTTAAACACTACTGTAATAGAGTTTTGGATGAGATAGAAGGACTGTAATCCTTCTCCATTGAAGCCATCCCTTGAGAGTTCAATTCTAGGGCTGAAGCTTTAGCTGGGTCAACCTCCCTTCTCATTCCTCACCCTGATTTTGATAATGACTTGTATAGAATTGAACTAATCCATCGGCCCAGTGTCTCAAATAATGCAGGATCCTTCCAAGTGTTCCATGATGATAGACAGGTTAATCTGTTCATGCAGTGTCTAGACATTTTATCTTCAACATATTTTGAGGGATCTGAGTCTAATTGCCACGAGTTTTCCTCTGATCAGGAAGGTTGTTATAAAGATGATGTTATTCAATTGAAAGGTAATCAGATACCAAAAGGATTGGTCGCTCTTGAGAAACTGTTTGACAAAGGAGATTGTTACATGGGAATTTGAGAGACATGTGAGAATTATGAACCTAGAGCTCATGAAAAGGTAAACATCAAGGAGGAATTTGACCCCAAAATGTTGAATTTGGGACTTTGTTGTTCGGAAGAAGAAAAATAGAGATTTATCCAGATATTAAAATCGTACAAAGATGTTTTTTCCTTGTCTTATGAAGACCTGAAGGATTTTAATCAAGGACAGGTACAACATCATATTCCTCTCAAGTCAGGGATGACTCCTTTCAAATAGAAGATGAGGAATTATAATCCCAAAGTGGCTGATGCTATCTTTAGGAAGGTAGATAAAATGTTGCAGGCCCGCATTATTTACCCAATCCACCATTCAATCTGGGTGGAAAATATAGTACCAGCATGGAAGAAAAATGGGGAAATTCAAATCTATGTATACTTTTGCAATTTGAATCAAGGGAGCCTCAAAAATAATTACCCCCTTCCCGTAATGGATCACATTCTTTAGACAGTGGAAAGTTTGGAGATAATGGCCTTATTGGACTGATTTTCTGATTACAATCAAATTAGTGTAGCAGAGGAGGATCAGCATAAGACCGCCTTCACAATACCATGGGGAATGTTTTCTTACTGGTGTATGTCATTTGGTTTGATCAATGCCAGAGCCACATTCCAATGGGAGATGAATGCCACATTTAGCCACCTCAGAAAAAAAATTATAGTCATATATCTGGATGATCTTACTATATTCTCAAGGAGGTGGCAAAGACACATTAAGGATTTACAATGAATACTGCAAAAGTGTAGGGAACACATAATCTCTCTAAGCCCTAAGAAATAAGTCTTTTTTGTGACTAAAGGAAAGCTCCTGGGCCACATAGTATCTAAGGAAGGAATAAGGGTTGACCCGAAATGGGTAAAAGCAATCCAACAATTGGCCCTTCTATCAAATAGAACTTGTGTTAAATCCTTCTTCGGTGAGGTCAATTTCCTAAGGAAATTTGTCCCAGATTTTTATGAGACCACCAAACCTATTATGAATTTGATGAGTGAAAAACAAATGTTCAAATGGAACAATGAGGCTACAGCTGCTTTCAAAGTATTCAAAGAGGCAATCACCAAAGCTCCAACTCTGGTTCATCTTTATTTTAAAAGGGATTTATCATTCATTTCAATGCTTCTGATCTCTCACTGTCAAGTATCCTGATGCAGGCAAATAAACATGGGATAGAAACACCAATATCTTTCATGAGAATCCCATTAAAAAAACATGAGCTAAATTATTCATTAGTGGAGAAGCAACACTTTTCAGTAGTCAAGGCTATGAAACAGTTCAGATATTATATTTTACACTCTCACTCTAAAGTATTTGTCCCAAATGCTTCCGTAAAAAGAATTCTTACATAGCAGGAGGTTGGCATTAATAATAGAGCCGCTTGGGTAGCTAAAATCTAGGAATTTGATCTAGATATCACACCCACCAAGTTAGTCAGGGGACAAGGATTGTGCACATTGCGAGCAGAGAATGAACAAGACGGACTAAAGTTTCCATGGATATTGTTTGTTGGCTTGCCAGATCCATGGTTTTCACATGTGGCGCATTATTTGACTTATGGAGATTGTCCAAACCACTTGAGCTAAAAGGAGAGGCAGAATTGGAAGCTTAAATCTCCCAAATATGTAATTTTGGATGATGTCCTTTATAAGAAGGGATTAGATGACATGTTTCTCAGGTGTGTGGACAAGGAACAGTAAGAAAAACTATTGAAATCCTTCCATAATGAAGCATGTGGCAGGCATTTCTCTTCCACAGTAACTACTTTTAAAATATTGAGAAATTGTTACTATTGGTTGGGCATGTTCAAAGATGCTTATCAATGGGTGTCTAGCTGCGAAAAAATGTAAATACTTCACCGAAAAACCAAAATTAGCAGCTCTTCCTTTAAGACTGGTGGTTATTGAGGAACTGTTCCATCAGTGGGGTTTAGACTTCATAGGCCCTTTAAATCCTCCTTCATCCACTGGCGACACCCATATCCTCACAACAACTGATTATTTTATGAAATGGGTCAAAGATATCCCGGTGAAGAAGACTTCCTTCACAGTGGTCTTTGATTTCATTAAAAAATTTATCCTGTTAAGATTTGGTACTCCTTACAAAATAGTGGCCGATAATGCTTCTAATTTCTCTTCACAAGAACTACAACTTTTATGTTATGATCACAGCATAACTCTTTCCCATTCCTCTGACTAGTACCCTCAAGGTAATGGTCAAGCAGAGTCCATTAACAAAAATTTGGTCAATATTATGAAGAAGCTGGTAAGCGATAATGCTAAGGAATTGGCATAAGAAGCTATATGAAGTGTTGTGGGATAAAAAAAATTCTCCTAAAAGGGCGATAAGGATGTCTCTCTTTGAGCTGGTGTATGGAACTGAAGCTCAATTGTCTCTCCCTTTGGAATTAGCCACAATTAAATTGCAGAAAGTGATCGAAGATAATATTTTCCAGAATTCAATTGAAAAAGGAGTCATGTATTTGACAAGAATCCAAGAAGAGAGGGAAATACTCATCGACTACATAATAGTTAATCAATCTAGAGTCAAATTGATCTTTGATAGAATAGCCAGGCTAAGAAAATTCATGCTAGGAGATCAGGTGTTGCTCTGGGACCATCGTAGAGAACCTAAAGGTGCTCACGGTAAGTTTGAATCTCTCTGGAAAGGACCTTTCATTATCCATGAATCCTATGGACATAATTCATTCAAATTGCAACATCTTGATGGAACCTCTTTGCCCTTTTCCTTTGATGGGAAAGACCTAAAACTATATCAAATGTGAAGCTCTTGCTTTTCCCTTGTATATAATTTTTTTTGTGCTTAACATTAGTTTCCGTTTCATTTTTGTTGTGTCAAAGTTTGGCCTTATGAGCCTGTTATTCCCTGCATACCCGTCCCTACATTTTTTGGGAAAAATGTTGAGTCCCCCTTTTTCACTTTTGGTTCTTCCTTGGTTTCTTTTTGTTTCTTTTGTTTTCTCTGGCCTTTGCCTCCGCGTGACTGTTGTTGTGTTCTCTTTTGGTCTTCCTTGCTCCGGAGCCCGGTCCCAGAGTGTTTTGTTTCTTTGTGTCGGCCGAGTTTTGGACTCTGGGATTATTTTCCATTGCTTCCTCTTTAGTTAGAGGGTGTGGTTGCACAGATCCCCCAGGCCTAGAATCCGAGTTGTTTGCCCTTTTCTCGGGACTTGCAGTAGGAAGGGGTGTGTTTTCACCTAAGGGTATAAATGGGGTTTTATTTGTCATTTCTTTGGTGTGTTCATGGTTTTTGAAGCTTCTTGTTTGCAGAGCACCTCCCGTGCCCTTCCTCCCACATTCTCTGGTTTTTCGGTAGGTCCATCCTTCCCTTCTCTCTTTTTCTTATTTGTTTGTTTGTTCTTTCATTTCTGGTTTTTCATTTGCTTCATTTTCTTTTCTTCTTTTGGTTCATCTTTGTCGTTGCCTCCCATTGGTGGGAAGGCTTCACAAGAAGGTTGTCTGCCTTCTGTACACTATATTTTATGAACATTTGCAGATAGTGTAGGCTTATGTGTAAGTAGTTGTAAAATGGTGCAAATTAGTTGTAAATCTTTGTAAATAGTGTAAGCTAATTGTAAATTTCTGTAAGTTGTTAGTAGTCTATATGATAGCTAGTCGTGTCTACTATAAATTGTTGTTCTTTGATTTCCTGTCCAAGAGAAAGAGGAAGTTTGGGAGCAAGAGCAAGAGTAAGAACAAGAAGATATACCAAGTGTGGAAGAAACATTGGTCCTAGGGACCGAGGTAGAGGTAAGGCAAATACAAGATGAGAAATTGACAATGGTTGGGGAAACCAGACCTTTGGGAGCAATTGTACCCCTAGTTGTCACGCTCTAGATGCCTCTAGTTACTATGGGTGATTAGGTACCCTAGAATCTGACATTCAGCAAGGTGGTCTTTGTAGCACAACAACCATATTTAGGCCAGACACCTTCACCCCCTCCAGAAGATGTGCCCTCCAAGGAGAATGTCCCGGTAGATAACGCTGAAGCAATTTAGTAGTAGAAAGACATGGGGGAGAACCCTAGAGATATGGATACCAATGCCACAAGTTCTGGAGAAGACGGGGTCCCTGACACTATAGATAAAAATGCCACTAAGGTGGGAGAAATAGGGAATCCTAGGAGTGGATAAAAGGAGTCCACAGAGACTATATACGCCGAAGAAGTGCAGCCAAATCCTAGGGAAAACTCAAGTATCTAGGACCTAGCCGTAAGGCCACCCCTACCACCACAATGGCTGGTAGAAATTGAAAAAAAAAAGAATGGAGTGGTGAGCTTGAGGAAATAATGAACATCAGTGAAGATATCATCACCGATACAGGAATTTTGGGAGAAGAACATTTCGGGTTTCTCTGGGTCCAACACTCCAGAATTGGTCTCAAAATTGAGACAAGCAAGAAACTAGTAGCGGTCTTAAAGGGTAAAGTCCCGGCAATTGAGAATTATTTGAATTTATATACAGAATTTGTTACAAGGGTTTCGACAATCGATCCCTTGAGGGTAAAAGTAAAAAGTTGTGTCGCTCTTGAGGACCATTCTCGTAGTTTCGACTGAAATTGTTTCGGCCAAAATGTTTTTGAAAATACATATGTGGCACAAATGTGGTGCCATGTGGCGTCGATGTGGCAAATGAGTTTCGGCCAAAACTAGTTCAGCCAGACCAGTTTCGGCCGAAAAATCATGAGTAAATATAATCCAACTATGTGGTATTGATGAAGAATTGGCACATATTTATATTGGGGGGTTCAGTTGAAACTGATTCGGCCGAACCAGTTCCGGCTGAAACTGTCTGTGTGGCATCCTATGTGGCAGCCAAATAGGCAAAAATTTCAAAATTACAGAACTTCTCACTTAGACAACTGATATCTTCATCAAAACTCAACCATTTTAAAAATCTAAATATATCCTTTTGTAGAGCTCAAAGTCTAGATTATGGTAATATAATTTTTATAGTGTTTTTATTACATATAATATATTATAATTTGAAAAAACTCCAAGTAGGTATTTTAACATTGAAGAACATGCTCGTTTGAAAAAATAAAAAAAAATAGCAAATCATGTCGGAAAATTTTACAACTTATATTTAACACAAGAGGAGAGAGTCCTCTTCAAGAATATGTAATTTATTTTGTATTTGGTTTAGATTTTCTAGGGCGAATGTGGAGGGAGAAAAAAACTGTTAATTTCAGGTAACTCTGACTTTGAATAGTTATAACAGACAAAATATATACCAAAAACCAATCTTTCTTTTTTTATGCACAATCTGTACATGTCATCTAAAACATATTATGAAATCAGAGGAAAAAAAAGATTATTTTCATATATTTAGTTGGAGGGAAGTAGACCCTACATTTTCAACATTTTTTGCATAATTAAAAAATGGACTTCAAAAATTAAAAAACTAGGTCAATAATTATTCAAAAAAATTTAAAAATATTATAGGTATAAACTACATCCAATTTTACACATTTCATTAGTTTACTTCATTTTTAAATTCTAAACACAAATGCCACTTTTATGTCATTAAAGTTTAATAGTTTTGCATGTTGTGGTCCTCTTCCTTTGTAAAAGTGTGACACAAGTTTGTACTTTTACCCTTGAGCACTGCGACATGCCCTCCGGTGGATTTTTCGGTGAGAAAGTTTGATGAAATAATGGAGTCTCGATTCCAGACTCCCAGAGATTTTTATGCAATGAAGATGTTGCGTCTCTCCTGCATGATGGTTTGGGCCCATGATGCAAAAAAGGTGGGGGTAGAGTTTAAAGAAGGTGCCTAGGATGTGGGCAAAAAGTCGGAGGTGGCCAAAGAGTGCCAAAATTGTATAAAGGAGATATATGAAGATGGAATCCTCTAGATCTTGGAAGTATTCAAAACAGTATAAGGCAATAAAGTCCTCCGGTCTTTGGATATTTTCACCAGCAGGATACAGTTTTGCAAATTTGTTATTCTTTGAGTGTAAGCTCCCGGAGTCCAAAATTTTGGGTGAAAGTTTTGTATTCATTCACAGCGATCTAGTTCAAGGTTCCCCAGAGCTGACCGATCACTGTCAAAGTAGTTAATAAGGGTCAGAATATAGGTGATCCCAATAAGCATATGTCAAGCGGACAAGATGTTTCTCATAGTTGATTCTCTCAAGGCGTCGCTCCTGCATTAACTACCTGGTGCACATCAAAGACATGGAGCCACAATTTTCATTTATAAGGCATGTAGCCTAGGTTACCAGGAAAATAATATTTCTTCCATAAACACCTCGGCTCTCTTCTCTAGGCCAATTCTTCTAGATTTCTCCTCTATCTTCTTTTTCTATCTTGTCAGACCTCTACACATCTCGAGGTGATTGTAAGTGGTGCAGGTAGTACCGACCATGGATAATGTATTATATTTGGAAACTGTGCAGTTAGATTAGGTTAAGTTTTAGGTCAAATTTGTGTATAAATAAGAAGTCCGATGCCATAACAAGGGTCAGAAAAATAGATGATTTTGCAGTCCAGCAAGTAATAGAAGCATACCATTTTATGAGTTCTTTACAATTATCATTTTACTTTCAGTTGTTCTCAGGAGCTCAATGCTCAATTTTTCTTAGTAGCTTAGAATGCTTCCTTGGAGCCATGAATGTTCTTGCCAGTGATGCTGGAACCATTTCAAGTTATTGAAAGAAGGAAGAACATCTTGTGGCCATGTGTTATTATTGTTCTAATCTCTAAAGTTCACAAACATCTTTTTGTGCAGTATGTTTTCTTATGTCCTTCATTCCTATGTTTTAGCTTAGATTAATGATCTTATCTCCCCTTGCTACTGAATGCATGTGAATCGCTGGTTCATTGTGTATTTGGTATTTAGTGTAGTTTTCTTGCATTGGAGCATTGTTTGATGTTTGAATATATATTGCATAACTATAGGTAGAGATATACATCTAACTTTGATTGATCTTTTTGAGTTTTCTTTGAAAATCCAAATTCTTGCAGGAAACCCCATCCCTTTTGAATTCCCTGAGAAGATGTGTAAAAACTAGCTATCCCCTCAAACAACATTCACCTTCCCAACTTAGCTCCCTCGCACCGTCAAGAACTGACTACCAGGTGCTTGGAGGCTAGGAGGATTCATTCTCTGATAAACCTCTTTAGGTGGAGTTAACTAGTACTCTAGTACCTAGTGACAACTTAACTCTGTTGGCGGAGCTGGTCACAAAGTCCCGTAAATAGAAAATGGTGCTAGAAGGAGGGCATGAGCTCATCTCCCTTGGAAGATTTCAATTTTACACTGCCTAAGGGCTCCCCAATCAGTAGTTTTAGGAACCAAGCTCTTCATGGGATAGGGTCATCTTCACCCCTACATTTTGAAAGAATCCTTTGATCAACCCTTAATCTTGGAGAGTTTGTAGAATTGGGACCTCCCGTACGAAAGAGTAGGACCCAAAAAATGAGACAGTCGACCAATTTTATGTAGGGATTTTCTACACACAAGAATACCCAAATCTCTTAGATAATCCTGAGGACTAACATCCAACCTAGCCAAAACCAAACAGTCCTAATGGCTACCTATTTTGGTAATATCAGGTCCCCAATGCGGCAGTTCCCCGGTGATACTAACGATCTTCCTCCACATCTGGAGATCTACCCCAAATATGAGCATATAGGCCCCCGAACTATAGAAGAACACCTTCGTGCCTATAAAGATCTTATGAACAGAAACTGGATACAATATCAAGACATTGTAACTTAGATGTTTCCTCTGTCCTTAAAATAGAATGAGCTAAAATGGTACCTAAACTTGCCCGCCAACTCCATCAATAGTTGGTAGGAATGGAAGACACCTTCCTGGCAGCCTTTCGCATTCACGTGGACTCAGCTTGGTCCCATAGCCATTTTATCTCCATCAAGAAGGAACCGAATGAGCCTCTCGCTACATTCAACCATCGGTTCCAACGTGCTTTGAAATGGTGCACGAACCCTTTCATCCCATCCATTGATGTGACCATCCAAACCAACCTAAAAGCCATGGACCCCATTGTTTCCACTCTCCTCTAGAGAAATACTACCACTAATGACCCGGATACTCTAGCAAAATTTTACAACTTAGCCCAGGAGTTGTCCCATGGTTTGAGAAAATCTCTCGGCGGGATTGGACAAACCTTACCCTTTAATATGGTGCCCAACGAAACTCCTTACATCAGGGGATACAACCCCAATCTGGCAATGGGTGCCCCAATGATGGCCATGGGCCCACCACCGATAGACCAACAGGCCCAGTATGTTTACCCATCTCAAGCCTACACAATTCCAAGTCTGGAGTACATTCCCTAGAACTAGCCATAGCAAATGCAACAACCTTTGACACAACCCTCTAGAGTACCTTTCTTCCAGTCGTCCGCGACTGGAGGATTATCATCCTCAACTCCAGGAGCTGCTACCACTTTCCCAGGGAATCCACCATAATAGCCATCACACTGTGACACAACTACCCATCTATCTGTCGAGGTTGAATCCATCTGGAAATTGGTGTCCTCATTGACAACAGACATGGGATAGCTGAAGGTGGCGCCTTCCACACCCCACAACTCCAATTCCCATAGAGGGAATGTTTTCTCTGGCCAACGGAACACCAATTCTGTAGGTCAGAACTACAAAAATGGGCCTTGGCCCAACCAACAACAATGGAGCAATAATGCAAATACTAGAGGTCCCCCTCTGAATCAAAATATCACTCAAGGTGGTTCTAGACCTAGTCTTCTATGCAACTCATAGAATTCCACCCCTTGACCACATGGTGTAGATTGCATGGCACTAGCTTGCATTCCAAGGTGAACTGTGCCACACTAGAGAAAATCATCATGATCTCCCAGTTGGATAGACAACAACCTACTTATCCAACTCCCCCAGAATCCTCCACATCATAGCCCCCTCACACTTCCTTCACGTGTGAGACTGTCTTCTTCAAGACAGACGAAGAGGATGAAGAAGAACATGAGTTGCAGGGGTTCTTTGATGACTCTATCCCGGCCATTGAGGCCAACTCTTTCAGAAGCCTATGAACTCCCTACAACACTCAGAGTCAGGCTGGAAAAGGGCCATCTTACACTTCAATGCCTCCCAAGAGCACCACCCCCAAGACAACGTGAACGATCATTCCTTCCCGTCGAAAGGACCTGGCCCTAACCACACCATGGATCTAGATAAGGGAAGCCAACTTTACCCAGGGGGATGATTTGACATCACTAAGGCATTAGAAAGCACCACCACCTCCATGACCTTGATGGAGGTTTTGCTAAATTGTCCTGAGCAGAAGAATTCCCTTCTGTAGCTCTTGGGAAAACTGGAAGGCGACAGTCATCCACCAAAGACTGTCACATTCGACGATGCCAACTCTACAGTCTTCCAGGGAAACACAGAGGATCCTCCCTTCCTGCTAGGCTTGAACATTCTGTAAAGATAGAAAATATGGATAGGGTTTAGAACAATGTTGGATTTCTCATAAAAGTGACCCTATGCACATGTTATCTATTTATATTTAATTTTAGTTGACAAGGGGTGTAAATCTGGAAATGTTTGTAAAGGAAAATGGAATAAAATACATACCTCTGAAAAAAAAAACCTACTAAAAAATTTATTAGAAGGTCTTAGAAACTGTTGATTTACGCAATTCTGAACTGAAACTGCAAGATCTACAAAACCCAGAAATGTTTTTCTTTTCTGAGAAAGGTCGATTTTGACCTAGTTGAGAATGTCAACCTTGACCCAAAATTTTTGATTCTAACCTAGGTCAGGGTTGAGTTCATCCTTGACCTAGGTCAGGTTCAACCTCGACCCCAAAATGTCACCCTTGACCCCAAAATTTCAACCTAGACCTGCACAGCTCCAACGAAAAATCTGTTCACGGATCCCGAAAGTTTGCCGAAAAGGGTATCCAGATATGCACTTTAATTTGTTGTCCTAACCTGTACCTACAAGAAAAATGGTTTGTTTTTTGGGGGGGAGAGGATTTCCTTGGTCAAACCCTGGCTTTTGAATTAACCTTATAATCGAATTGAAATTGCACAAGTAAATAGACAAATTTACCTTGCTTGTATAGAAGTCCTTGTGGTGGATTCAAATCTGTGGATCCACAAGTATGTATGCACCAAATGGATGTACAATGTAGAATGTAGAATTCCGCAAATCAATTGCTTGTAAATCTTCAACACCAATCTTGAATGGATCTTGGAAGAGGAAGAGGCTTGGAGGAATGTGGATGGAGAAATCTTCAATAAGAGGGCTCCATAGAGTTTGAATCCTTCAATGGCTACCAATGGATCTCCTTGATGAAGTGAGTTCTTGAGAAATGCTTGAATTCTTGAGAGTATATGATTACTTCAATAGATTAATGCTTGCTTCAAGTGCCTTATGATTTCAGCTTTCTTGCTTGATGATGGTTGCTTGTGGTTAGAGAGTCTTAGAGAAAATGAGAGGAGAATGCTTCCTTTTATACAAATCTAGGGCACAATATTCTAGAGAGGCCTACATAGGATAATTAAATTACCATTAGACCTATACCCTTAGAAGTGGACCTATATTAAATATAATTTAAGAGTCATCATTTCGGAACCCAAAATAGCCGACTCGGAAGTGGGATTTAAACTTTTCTGAAGCCCGAGATCCAGAAATCTTGGAAATCTGGGATTTGGACCAAAAGTCAGAAAAAGGTCTATTGTGACCTAGGTCAAGGTCAAGGTTGACGTTAAACTAGGTCAAGGAAGAGGTCAAACTTGACCTAGGTCAAGGGTGAGGTCGACCTTGACCTAGAAAGGTTGATTTTGACCCTGAGGTCAAAAATCTCAGTTTTCAGTGTTGGATGTCAAAAATAGGCTGGAAAAGTGGGAAATGGGGGAGAACAAGGGAAAAAGCCAAATCCAAGTCAGAGACCCATTCAATGTGCTTGACATGACCCCAAACCACTTACTCAGAAGGCTAAACCAGTCTACAATGGAAGTACTTCCATTTTTTTACTATACACATTCAAGGGAAGAACCTATACAACTGCCTAGTAGATTTTGGTGCTTCGGGCAACATCAGGCCCTTATCCATCTGCCAGAAGCTCAGACTCACTCCCACTCCATCCAAAGGTGCAGTAGTCCAATTGGAAAAAATTGTTGTGAAAATGGTTGGTGAGCTGAAGAACGTCCAGGTTTAGCTCATCAAAGATCCCCGGATATCGAGCACCATAGACATCCAAGTGGTTGACATCCTCAAAACCTATGGAATTTTATTAAGTTGAAATTGCTCAAAGGACCTCACCAAGTATTTCTTGATGGAATTATCCCACTTGTGGCTCCCCTGGAAGAGGAAATCGAATCAGATCTGGGTAGAAAGTGAACCGAGAATGAAGCAGGCCCTAACCAAAGTTGGGAGGGTAAATGAAGTCCTCTTCTCTGAATCCTTGCTTGGGGTATACCAAACATGGGAAATCCTAACCTTTTATTTCATCCATAGGGAGGATCCTATAATCGCTCAGAGAATTCAGGACCTAGATGAAAAGTTGAAGTGTGAGGTAGACTCACAAGGTAGCAAGGCAACTTCGGCCACCTTCTTGTCCGGCACCTGGTGTCGGGTACATTATCAAAAAAAATCTGAGATGGAGTGTGAGCCTTTTATTTTTATCGCTATCCACCACATCACCAGCCTCCGAGAGAAGGAAAGTAAAGTTGGGTTCCCTGGACCAAGCAATCCACCCAGTGGTACACTAGAGGTGTCGCTCGTCCAGAAATTTGAACTAGAGGATCCTCTGGAGGAAAGTCTCACCTACACACCATCAGAGCTAGAGGAATCACCTCCCAAACCTCCCAACCCTAAAACCAATCCAAAAGCCACTTTGCCTCCGTAGCCCCAAAAAATAAACAATGATTTATGGATCCTAAAGTTTGACAGGTCCCGATCCAAACAAGGCTCTGGGTCAGAGTGGAACTAATCAATCCATGAGGGAAATCCTTCCTTGCATCCTACAGGTTGTAGTTTAACTACTCCAACATCATCACAGAGTACGAGGCCTTGGTCCTCAGACTCCTATTTGCATTGAGCAAAAGGGATCACCCACCTCCGGGCGATGGGTGATTCAAAGCTGATTGTAAAATAGGTCTGGAGCCAATACACATGTCATGACAAAAGGTTGGCCGCGTACCGCAATTGGGCATGGAGCCTAATTGAATATTTTGATGCATTTGGCATCAAAATTATTCCCTGGAAATGTAACTATGTTCCAAATGCCCTTTCTATGTTTTCCATCACCCTCGATCCAATGGTTGGCTCCCGGCTCCAAAATTTTTTAGTTCAAATGGTCCTTTCCCCATCCATCCCAGATAATATCACCCACTTTTAGGTTTTTGAGGATGACCAGCACATCTTGGATTTTATGGCCAATGTTGGCATCTTTGAAGATTAGATCATGGAGGAAATTGATCATGACAATACCGGACAGGGGGAAGAAGACAATGGGATCATTGACCTACCTACAAACACCATCCCTAAGGGGATGGTAGCTCTAGAACGAATCTTCGATTTGGACCCCCGGGGCCAAGACAAGATATCATCCTCCTCTGAGGGAGGAAATTTTGGAAAATTCAACATTAGTAAAGTCGATGAAGACAACTTGGTCCACATTTGACCTCCTTCTCCCCTGAAGAGAAGGAGAAAATTCTCGCGGTTCTCTGAGAATATATTAACGTTATTTCCTTGGGGTATGAGGATCTCAAGACCTATGATACCTCTATCATGACACATACCATCCCCCTAAAACTAGATGCCAAACCTTTCCAGCAAAACAAGAGGTCAGTAAACCCCTTGATCGAACCCGTGATCCATCAAGAGGTTCATAAATTACTATCATCCTAGATCATCTTTCCTATACAGCATACAACATGGGTTTCCAATCTCATCCCCATGCATAAGAAGAATGATGAGATCCACCTGTGCATGGATTTTTACAACTTAAACAAGGCCTCCAAGAAGGATAATTACCCTCTCCCATCACTGGATGAAGTGTTACAAATTGTTAATGATTCCCAAATGATGTTCTTCCTGGATGAGTACTCTAGATATAACCAAGTTATGGTTAAATTCAAGGATAGAATGAAAATGACATTCACCACCAAGTGAGGAATTTTTGCATATCGGAGAATACCCTTTGGCCTAATTAATGTAGGGGCCACATTTTAGAAGGCTATGGACATTGCGTTCGAAGGCCTAGTTAACAAGTGCATAATCATCTACATGGATGATTTAACAGTCATTTCCTGGGACAAGTGTGATCATCCCGCCCACCTCACGTGAATCTGTGAGGGATTTCATCAGTATGGTATCTCCCTCAACCCCAAGACGTGCATATTCAAGGTCACTGAAGGGAAACTTCTTGGGAATATAGTCTCTAAAAAAGGGATATCCATCGACCCTAAGAGAGTTGAAGCACTGCTGAATTTGCAAATGCCCGGTAGTAAAAAGGAAATGAGATCTTTCTTCAGAAAGATAATTTTTTCTGGTGGTTCATTACTGGATTCATTGAGATTGTTAAACCACTCAATGACATGATGAAGAAAGATACCAAGATTGAGAGAGCCCTGAAGTGAAGTGATCATTTTCTCAGATCAAGAAAACCATAGTGGAGGCACCATTCTTGGCAAGTCTGGACTATTCCCTCCCATTCCACATCTACTTCTTCACTTCACCACACTCTGTCGCTACAATTTTAAACTAAAAGGTTGAGGGGGAAAAATGACCCATTTGTTTCATGAGATCCCCCTTTAAAAATTCTGAAGTGCGATATACACCCTTAGAAAAGAAGGCCTTTACTCTAGTTCGGGCCCTGAAGAAATTATGGCACTACATTCTGTAGGATTTGAGAAACACAAATCCATAGAACACCAAGAACACCTGCATGCAAAATACCTAAAGCTGAAAATGAAACCTATGAAAGAGAAGCTAGGGTTTGGAAAATCTCAGCGGAGTGAGAGCAAATTGTTATTTCCCAAAAGAATGATTTACAATAATTACAAAAAGTGGCTTATAAGGTGAGAAACCCTAAAGCCGGAGAAAGCTAGGTTTGTGCATTTAATAATTAATAAACATATTAATTATTATGTACCTAAATGACAAGCTTAAGTGAATAGAATAATAGTGTACTTTAATAATTAAACCGAATAGATTTAATTATAAAGACTAATGTACTATTACTCTAACACCCCCCCTTAATCGAAGTTCAGGAGGAAACTAACCTAGCACAGCTATGAAAGAAAAAGAAATGGGTCCCGGAAATAAGTCCTGATTAGGTACCCAACAACAAAGAAATCTCTGTAATCTGGGGAAATAGAGAAAACCCAGTGGGAAAAACCCTACCCCAAAAAGAGATACAACAACATGCTGAAAAAAACATGAAGGAAGGAAGGCCTCAACAAGACCCCCCAAGGACAACTTCCATCACCCCAAGCATAGAACGCAACTAAAGATAGCACGGAGATGCAAAGGGTTTGGTGAAGATGTCAACAACCTGCGTGTCAGTGGGAATGTACTCCAAAGTGAG
This sequence comes from Thuja plicata, assembly GCA_018584345.1. Lineage (NCBI taxonomy): Eukaryota > Viridiplantae > Streptophyta > Pinopsida > Cupressales > Cupressaceae > Thuja > Thuja plicata. Next base: position 62,327 of record MU224874.1, on the reverse strand, counting down.
AACACCATCCTAAATCTGTTGACGGATGAAATGCATATGAAGCTCAATGTGTTTAGTGCACTGATGCTCCACCAGGTTGCGGGAAATGTGAATAGCACTCTGATTATCGCACCACAGAATAGTGGGACGATCAGGTGGAAATCCAAACTCAGTCATCAACTGCCGAAGCCATAAAATCTCCTGACTAGCATGTACTGCCACTCTGTACTCAGCCTCTATAGATGAAAGTGCTTGAGAATTCTGCTTCTTGCATGACCATGTGATAGGACCAGAGCCAAGACAAAAAACAAAGCCAGAAGTAGACTTCCGATCATCAACATCACCAGCCTAATCTGAGTCAGTGTAGCTAACAATGTGAGGAGCCCCTGATGTGTAGTGAATGCCATACATAAGTGTGCCCTGAATGTATCTCAAAATACGCTTGGAAGCTTGCCAATGACTCTCATGAGGCTCATGTGAGAACCGAGAGACTAGA
>MU224874.1:38305-59626 GCA_018584345.1 Thuja plicata | reverse complement strand
TCAGGGACAAAGAGAACATCCTGAAGAGAACCCCCAGCTAATGCAACAGAACCAGAACCCAAAACAGAAAGATGAGATGAGTTCCCAACAGCAATCTGTGAAGTAGCACAAGGAGCAAGTGAGGTGATCAACTGCTGAGTGTGAGTCATGTGGTGAGAAGCACCGGAATCAAGAATCCAGGTGGGCCCAGAAGTCATAGCTCAAGCAGTAAGAGCATGATCTTTCCCTACAAGGGAGGATGTGGACTGAGGAGCTGAAATGTGATGCTCCTGCATGGCTTCCTCTAAAGCTGCCAAACGTTTCCAACACCGAGAAACAGGATGTCCATCCTTTCCACAAAAGATACAGGTCTCAACTGATTTCTTCTTTGTCTTGGAGGTAGACTCAGTAAACTTCGAAGAATATTTACCCTCTGAAGGGTTAGATGGAGGTTTGGTATCAGTTTTCTATGCAGGTTTGGAGGAAGACTCATTGCCTATGGAATCCTTCTTCAGTTTGCCTTTCTATTTTGGTTTCCCCTGTAAAGACTGAGCAACCAATGCTTGGCTAGAAGAGCCAGAAGCATCCATCTGTTGGATCTTTGCCTATTCCCGTGTCAACCGATCACAGAATGTCCCAAAAGAAGGCATGGTGTGCCTAGAACCCAAAGAATCCATGGTGGAGTAGAAAGTGGAAGAGAAGATCTGATACTATCCTCGCAACTTTGAGAGTATCAAGAAGATACACTCATCATCTGTCTTAGTTCTCCCACAGCCCTGCCAAACTGAGCGCAGAGACTTGAACTTCATCAAGAAGTCCTCAATGGTGGGAAAGCTGGTAGGTGTCAAAGTAGTCAACTCTGCATCAAGCTGAAGTGCCCAGAACTCATTAACAGTGCCAAACAAATCTGAAAACTTGCCCCAAATGGCCGTAGGAGTGGTCAAACCATCCAAGTGAAAGAGGAGACTGTCGGAGATGTTCAGTGCAATCAAGCCCATGGCTTCATCCATCTTATTCTTGTGTTGTAGAATCTCAAAAGAATGTTGTAGGACAGGTTGTTGTTCATCTAGGCATGACCATAAGCCACCTGACATGAGTAGCCTGGTCATGTGTGCTTTCCAAGTGTGGTAATTATGCGGTGTCAGCCGGGCCACAAAGGGGTCCGACATTAAGAGAAGAAAAAGACGGAAGTAGAAGGGTCGATTTCTGAAATTAAATGACAGAAAGAAAAAGCACCCCCCCACAAAGTATGATTCTAACCCCCGTACAGCAAATAAGCAACTACTAAAAGCACAAAGAAAACTAGAGAAGAACCTGAACACCGGATGCAGAGTAGAAGGGAAAATGAAGCCTCTACTTCAATGCTAAAAATAGGAACTTAAACGGCTAAATCAGCAAATGAAACTAGCATCATTGTGTCCATCTTGGAAACACCTTTCTGACGATATTTCATTTTTCGAAAATGGACACCGTATGCTCAAGTTACGGCCAAAAAACCAAGTGCCCCTTCAAAAGACAACTCTTTGGAAAAACACAGAGACTGCATAACAATTGACCGTCAACCGCCCGTCACCTGTTTGCTGGGTTAAAATTGACGGCCATCATAGTTGCCAAAAAAATCTTTCCGACCGCCAGTAAAACTGAAGCTGTCGAAGAATTTAAAAAACTGCCGGAAAATATTTTTCCAGGCCGCTGACGTCATAGGTGATGTCAACTGTACACTGGGTTGGTGAGCCGGTGGCGGTCGAGCGGCGACACCAGAGGCGGAGGCGGCCGGGCAGAGATCTGGCAGCGGGCCGGTGGCTACTGGGTGGTGGCCGAGAGGCCAGGCGGCAGCGGAGGGCTCGGGTGGCGGCGCGGTGGCCGGCCGGGCGGCGTGCGAACGATGCGGTGGCGGTGCGCGCTAGCAGCGCCCGTCTGCGCCCAAAAAAGACCTTTTTTTATTTTTTTTTGAGAAATTGCCTCGATTTTCGAGTCGTATGGCCCTAGGAGGCCAAAAAAATTTGCTTGTGGTCACAGAGGCCAAAATAGTCAAACTTTATATGTATTTCGACTCTCCCGGGCCTTCTGAATGCAATGGCGGCATCTATTTTGGCTCAATCTGTTCTAGAAGATCATGCCTCCTTCAAACTGACAGAAAAACCTCAGAAAATATGTGGCTGTTGTCTTCGAATCAAGGCTTCAAAAATCTTCAACCTAGGCAGCGACAGGGTGGCTCTGATACCATGTAGGATTTGAGAAACACAAATCCACAGAACGCCAAGAACACCTACATGCAAAATACCTAAAGCTGAAAATGAAACCTGTGAAAGAGAAGCTAGGGTTTGGAAAATCTTAGCGGAGTGAGAGCAAATTGTTATTTCTCAAAAGAATGAATTACAATAATTACAAAAAGCGGCTTATAAGGTGAGAAACCCTAAAGTTGGAGAAAGCTAGGTTTGTGCATTTAATAATTAATAAACATATTAATTATTATGCACCTAAATGACAAGCTTAAGTGAATAGAATAATAGTGTACTTTAATAATTAAACTGAATAGATTTAATTATAAAGACTAATGTACTATTACTCTAACACATTCTTCGGAGCAAAGTGCATTCTATTATTCTGGACCAGGCTGTCAAATCTTTATTGCTATAGAGTGAACTAGGCAAACACTAAGGGAAATGGATGGCCATCCTTCAAGAATGTGATCTTGAGATGCAACCAATGAAAATAGTCTGACGCTAGGGACTATGTAGAGCGATGGTAGAGGCCACTCGAAACATTGAATGTCAAACTTATACTATGGAGTCCATCACTTAAGATCCATGGTATACCAATCTGGTGTACCTATTGCTCAATAAAAAGTGCCTGGAGGGGCTTTCCCCTAAAAAATGTCGCGCTCTACGACTGAAAAGTGCACACTTCATGATAAAAAATGGAATGCTTTTTTGCAATAATTTTGAGGGGATTTATCTCTGGTGCATAGACAGAGACCAAGCTACCAAAATGATAGAAGAATTCCACGGGCAGTTTGGAATCAAGCATGGCTCAGCTGATGCCACTGCCCATCAAATTCTCTGGGATGGATATTATTGGCCCTTCATGTTCAAACACATTCACACTCATGTAAGGAAGTGCCACACCTGCCAAACCGTCGCTTCTTGTGAGCAGAACCCGACAATGCCTTTACAGCCGGTCTTTGAAGTTTGACCCTTCATCCAATGGGAATTCAATTTTATTGGGGAGATAAAGCCCAAATCATCTGCCAACCACCAGTATATTTTGACTGCGACCGATTACTATACCCGGTGGTCTAAGGAAATCCCATGCAAGAACAACATGGCAGATGTAGTCATTAAGTTCTTGGAAGAAAACATCGTCACAAGGTTTGGAATGCCCTTTGCTATTGTATGTGACAATGGTTTGGAGTTTTCTTTAGCATAGCTGTTAGAATGGACCTACCAGAGGAAGATCACCCTGAATTTCTCCAGCAACTATTATCCCCAGGGTAATGGTGTTGTCGAATCTACCAATAAGAACCTGCTAGAGGTGATCAAATATTTGCTAAAATAAAATCCTTGGGACTGGCACAAAAAACTTAGGTTTTCCCTTTGAGTGCATCATATCAAAATCAAGGCAACCCTGGGGACTTCTCCTTTTCACTTAGTTTATGGCCAGAGTCTTGTGTTCCCGATAAACTTACAAATACCCGTTTTGCAATTGATGCAGGAATTCAACACCCAAGACAACATTATAGAGGTTCACCTCCTGAACTTAGTGAGAATGGAGGAACAAAGAGACGCAGCACTAGAACATTTTGCATGTCATCAAGCAGTTGTCAAATGATGGTTTGATCAGAGAGCCCATTACAAATCCTTTTGGGTTTTAGATCTAGTCCTTTTGTGGGACAAGGCCTGGGAAAAGAAAGGAAAGCACACTAAGTTCCAAAGGCTTTGGCTCGGACCTTACTTAATCTCAGAGATCTATGGGGCCAACACTTATCACCTCAACACCATGACCGGGGAAGTCGTTCCATTTTCTGTCAATAGACACTTTCTCAAACACTACTTTGAATGAGGTGGGAGATAGGTTGTCCCAAAATTGTATCATATGTATACTTTCCTGCCTGTAAATTTTTTTCTGGCACTCCATGCAAGTGTCTTGTCCTTGTAAATAGTCATCAAAAATCCTCTGGGGCCATCTTCCTTTCTTTTTTTTTGTTGTCTTTGGTTTTCTTTGTTTGCTTTGTGTGTCTTTTTTTTTAGGCTCCCGACATGTTTCCCTCTTCTTGTAGACAGGTATGCTTCGCATGACATCTAGTCCCTGGTATGGTGCCTTATGCATTTTAGTTAGCCCAAAATCTATTGTTAGCATGGTGGGATTTGTCCGCACTTTGGAGTTATTTACTAATGGTAAAATATTATGAGTAATCTTCATCCGATTCATATATCGAAAGTCTTGACATCAGTTAACAGAAAATCTAAGAAGCAAGTAATCGTATGATCCTTGAGAACAGATTGGTTGTACTGGTTATTAGCCATGTCCAAAAATCAAAAGAAGATCCCAGGTCTAAAATGTCTCTCTTATTCAGCAAATTAAAATGGATGGCAAGGTGAAAGAAGTACCGCCATAAAAATTAGCTAAGCCTAAGGTTCACACTGAAAGAAGTACCGCCTTCCCCATATTCAAAAGAAAAGAAAGAAAACTAAAGAATAGAGAACTCCAGGATCTGAAGGACCATGTAAGATATAGTGACTTTGGTCTGATGCACTCAGTTCCCTCTCTCTGCTTCTCCCAGAAATCATCAGCTTATTTTTTCTTCTAAAAGCACACACTTCACAGCTGACAAGATATTGAAAGATTGAATCAGGATGAGTTGGATTTTCTCAGACCCCCGCGCCTTGCAAGTGGCATACTTTAGGTAAAGATGAGCCCCAGTTTTTCTAACCAGAGATTTTGTGGCTCTCAAATGTGATAAGGCATTCATCATAGCGAGTTGCCATTTGTTATGCCTTGCATACCCATCCCTACATTTTGTTGGCAAAATGTTGGGTCCCCCTTCTTCGCTTTTGGTTCTTCCTTGGTTTCTTTTTTCTTCTTTTGTTTTCTCCAACCTTTTCCTCTCCATGGCCGTTGTTGTGTTCTCTTTTGGTCTTCCTTGCTCCGGTGCCCGGTCTTAGAGTGTTTGTTTCTTTGTGCCAGCCAAATTCTAGACTCCGGGATTCTTTTCCATTTCTTCCTGTTTAGTTAGAGGGTGTGATTGCACGAATCCCCCAAGTCCAGAATCTGGTGGTTTGCATTTTTCTTGGTACTTGCGACAGAAAGGGGTGTGTTTTCACCTAAGGGTATAAATGGGGTTTCACTTGTCATTTTTACATTTATTGTGAACAAATTACCCTCAGATCGATTAAGAGCAATTTGTGTGCAAATTACCAGTGAGCTAAGTAAATTTTCTTGGAGTGTTTAGCAGTTAAGTTGGTGTTTGAGCTTCTACGTGCTTCCAGTTATCCTGCAAGGTCTTTGGTGTGTTCGTGGTTTGTGAAGCTACTCGTTTGCAGAGCACCTCCTGTGCCCTTCCTCCCACATTCTCTACTTTTTTGGTAGGTCTGTCCTACCCTTCCCGCTTTTTATTCTTTGTTTGTTTGTTTCTTCATTTCTGGTTTTTCTTTTGCTTCGTTTGCTTTGCTTCTTTTGGTTCATCTTCGCCGTCACCTCCCGTTGTTGGGATGGCTTCACAGGAAGGTTGTCCACCTTCCGTGCACTATATTTTATGTACATTTGTAGATAGTGTAGGCTTTTGTGTAAGTAGTTGTAAAATGGTTTAAATTAGTTGTAAATCTTTGTAAATAGTGTAAGCTAATTGTAAATTTTTGTAATTTTTTAGTAGTTTGTATGATAGCTAGTCATGTCTACTGTAAATTGTCATTCTTTGGCTTCCTGTGTAAATAGGGGTTATTTAGTGTGTGTCTCTGAGTTTTGGTCTATGTATTCCATCATGTCCAACATGTCCTGTGGTGAGCTCACCATGCCCTTTGCATAGTGTACCCAAATTTGAGCTCGCCCACCTGGTTTTGTTGGACTCAAACTCGGCACCTTGCCTATTCAAGTTACAACTTTTCTCTCTCCTCCCATCACTTTGAAATTGATGGCGGGATTAAATTCCCCCATGCGTGAGCATTTAAAATCATCCCAAGTGGCATTCATTCCATCTGTGTCAATACATCTATCACCTTTAATGTCATTATTCCATTTACTACATGACCATGTGACAACCCACATTAGCCCAGTATGGCTTACTGCCCGCTCACTTCAATAATGGCTAGTTTCTCTAGACTTTAGGTCCCATGTAATCCCATGACCATCATATTTTTGCATGGACCATACCCCTGAAACCATAGGGCATTATGCAGCGCAACCACAAATATTTTGCACAAGTGTGCAAGAAAAGTACCCACCGGGGTCCAAATTTGTGGGGTCCACTTCAGCCTCTGGAGCGGCCAGACAAAGTAGAGATAAGGGGAAAGAAAAGGAGAGCACCCCAGCCCTGACCCCGCCATCAGTTCTACCCCCTATTGTGGAACAACTCCACACTAAGCTTGAGTCATCTCGACAGCTAGGAGAAATAATGAGCACAAGGCTTTCTCTCGGCCTCCCAGTTACTCCGGTGGGATCCACCCTCCCTTCAGACTCACCATCACTTTCTGGGTGGTAAACACGGAGGAGGAAAGTGTATCTATCATGGACATTAGGGTCCCATTGTAGATAAGAAGAAAGAAGCCGAGGACAGATAACCCTCCACCAAGCATAGATGTAAGCCCCAGGCCATCGGGCAAAAATCTTGTGGAGGTTATCCCTTCCAGCCCTGAAGTAGAAGATCATCTAGAGGCCTCCCATCCCCATGACAATTTTGATGACATCTTCCAAACCAATGATCTGGTAAATCTGTAGGAAGATGTTGTGAGGGCAGTAGAAGAGATCGTCGCACAAGAGGTGGAAAATATCTTTTGGGAGGGAGAAAGGAAAGAAAAATAAATTGCACCGAAAGAGGAAGTCTTGGAGCAAGAGAAAGAGAAGGATAAAGAACAAGAAGATATACCAAGTGTGCAAGAAAAATTGGTCCTAGGGACCAAGATAGAGGGAAGGCAAATACAATATGAGAAACCAACAATGGCTGGGGAAACTAGACCTTTGGGAGAAACCGTACCTGCATTTGTCACGCTCCATATGCCTCTAGTTACTCTAGGTGATTAGGTACCCTAGAATCCAACATTCGGCAAGGTGGTCTTTGCAGCACAATAGCCAGATCCAAGCCAGACACCTTTTCTCCCTCCAGAAGATGTCCCAGTGGATAACACTGAAGAAATTAAGCAGCAGTAAGACATGGGGGAGAACCCTAGAGATATGGATACCAATGCCATAGGTGCTGGGGAAGATGGGGTCCCCAACACTATAGATGAAAATCCCACCAAGGTGGGAGAAACAGGGAATCTTGGGAGTGGAGAAAAGGAGTCCACAGAGACTATAGATGCCAAAGAAGTGCGGCCAACTCCGAGGGAAAACCCCAGTATCCAGGACCTAGCCATAAGACCACCCCCGCCACCACAGTGGATGGTAGATTCAATAAAATGGAAGGCCCTGGCAGCAGCAAGAGCTCCCCTCTCTGGCTGAAATGATGGCCTAGAACCAAGAGCCTCAGAAACCTAAGAAGGACTGGACCCTCCATACCCTTCAGACCGGTCCAAGAGGAAGTACCATTGTAGTGGTAGTGATGCCTCCCATAGATACAGAAGTGGCTGCAGTAAGATCCGAAGAATATACAATCACAGAGGTATCTCTGGGGAGGAGAGACAAATAGGGAGAGTTAAACCCGTTAAAAGAGGCTAGCAAGGCGATTGAGGCCCAATATGACAAACAAGCCCAAAAATTAGAGGAAAAAGAAGAAAATGCCAATCTCCTTAGGCTTCTCATAGAATTGATGTAGCCATTGGCTGCAATTCCTCAAGAGGCTTCTACATCCAAAACACTACTTCCACAGGGTGACATTGATGCGCTAAGAACCATGAAGAAGAAAGTGCAAGCTATTGATGAATGGGTGACTAAGCAGCTGGGATCCATAAGGTGCTTCCTGATAGCCACACTCCTAGACCTCCATCAGGCCACTAACATCTTGGGCTTGGTGAACGGTGCCATTTCCCAGTGGGAGGGAGAAATTGAAAAATACAAATAATCGAGTGGTGAGCTCGAGGAAATAATGAACATCGAAGAAGATATCATCACCGATATAGGAATTTTGGGAGAAGAAAATTTTAGGTTCCTCCAGGTCCAAAAATCTAGACTTGGTCTCAAAATTGAGACAAGCAAGCAATTGGTAGCGGCCTTAAAGGGTAAAGTCTCCACAATTTAGAATTCTTTGAATTTATATGCAGGATTTGTTACAAGGGTTTTGGCAGTCGATCCCTTCAGCACCGTGACATGCGCTCCGGTGGATTTTGTGGTGAGAAATTTTGATGAAATAATGGAGTCTCAATTCCAAACTCCCAGAGATTTTGATGTAGCAAAGATGTCGCATCTCTCCTGCATGATGCTCCAGGCCCATGATGCAGAAAAGGTAGGGGTAGAGTTTAAAGAAGGTGCCTAGGATGTGGGTGAACTATTGCAGGTGGCCAGAGAGTGCCAAAATTATATAAAGGAGATAGATGAAGATGGAATCCTCCATATCTTGGAGGCATTCAAAAGAGTATAAGGCAATAAAGTCCTCTGGTCTCTGGATATTTTCACCAGCAGGATACAATTTTGCAAATTTGTTATTCTTTGAGCGTAAGCTCCTAGACTCCAGAATTATGGGTCCAAGTTTTGTATTCATTCACAGAAATCTGCATCAAGGTTCCCCAGAGCTGACCGATCACTGTCAAAGAAGTTAATAAGGGTCAGAATGTAGGTGATCCAGATAAGGATATGTCAGGCAGATGCTATGTTTCTGATAGGTGATTCTCTCGAGGCACCGCTCCTACATTAACTACCTGGTGCACATCGATGATAGGGAGCCACAATTTGCATTTATGAGGCATGTAGCCTAGGTTACCGAGACAAGAATATTTCTTCCATAAACACCTCGGCTCTCTTCTCTAGGCTGATTCTTCTAGATTTCTCCTCTATCTTCTTCTTTTGTCTTGTCAGAACTCTGTACATCTCGAGGTGATTGTAAGTGGTGCAGGTATTACCGACCAAAGATAATGCATTATATTTGGCAAGTGTATAGTTAGATTAGGTTAATTTTTAGGTCAAATTTATGTATAAATAAGAAGTCTGATGCAATAACAAGGTTCGGCAAAATTGATGATTCTATAGTCCAGCAAGTAATAGAAGCATACCATTTTCGAGTTCTTTGCAGTTAGCATTTTACTTTTAGTTGTTCTCAGGAGCTCAATGCTCAATTGTTCTCAGTAGCTTAGAATTCTCTCTTGGAGCCATGAATGTACTCGCTAGTGATTTTGGAACCATTTCGAGTTAATGAAAGAAGGAAGAACATCTTGTGGTCATGTGTTATTGTTGTTCTAATCTCTAAAGTTGGGAAACATCTTTTTGTGCAGTATGTTTTCTAATGTCCTTTTCTCCTATGTTTTAGCTTAGATTAATGATCTTATCTCCCCTTGCTACTGAATGCATGTTAATCATTGGTTCGTTGTGTATTTGGTATTTAGTGTATTTTTCTTGCATTAGAGCATTGTTTGATGTTTGAATATATATTGCATAACATAGGTAGAGATATACATCTAACTTTGATCGATCTTTTTGAGTTTTCTTTGATAATCCAAATTCTTGCAGGAAACCCCATCCCTTTTGCAATCCCTGAGAATAAGAGTAAAAACCAGCTATCCCCTCAAACAATAGCCACCTACCCAACTTAGCTTCCCCGCACCATCAAGACCCAACTACCAGGTGCTTGGAGGCTAGGAGAATTCATTCTCCGATAAACCTCTTTAGGCAGAGTTGGCCGGTATGCCAGTACCTGGTGACAACTTACCTCTATTGGTGGAGCTAGTCACAAAGTCCCGTCAATAGAGCCCGTAGCCCAAGTTTGTGAAGCTAGAGAATCTAGAATTCATCCCTTGTCCCTAATCGGTCTAGGTCCACAATCAGAGCCAATGATACATCGGTTCTTTTATTCTTTCACAGTAGTCTCTCTCTCTCTCTCTCTCTCTCTCTCTCTCTTTTGTGAAGTTTTAGCTTTTGAACTTTCAAAGTACAAAAAAAATTGTTCAAATTGGCTTGCACGTCTAGTGTTACCATGGCTTCATTCCTGTTTTCTTTCCTTTATGTGGTTTCCCCCTTAATTTAAACTTTCAATTGAGCTTTCAAAGTTTAAATTATAAAAGTGCAAGCGTAAGTTAAGTTTCAGATATCAATATAAGAAGTTGTCGTGTGTTTTATCCATTTTGTTTGTTCAATTTAAAATTTCAATTGAAATTTCAAAGTTCTATTTCAATATTTCAAATCTGAAGATTTTCTTTCAGATCCGCAACGCATTTCCTGTTAAGTGAAGGTAATGATGGTACAGATAAAGAATAAGCTGGAGCATCTCAAATTTTAAATCAATCGTACCTTTCTCTTGAAGAATTAATCATTACTTTGTAATCCCAAAGGGTGTGAGAAGATAGCTAATTAATGAGATTGTCAGAATAAATGTCATTTTGACATTTAATTTGCATAGATGAATTGAGATCTTATGCATGCAGCGAATCTAGGCATATCTTGCGCCCTTATAAATGTATTTTGTATTTTATTTTCCTCATTCAGTCTAGTTTTCTTCATCATCACGGAGCCAGAGAGACGAAGGAGGTAATTTCAATGTTGCAGGACTGTCATTTTCATGAATTCTGGTGAGTCAAACTCTGAATTTCTAACTTAAGCCGTCTATTGAAGCATAGTAAAACTTGTTAAGTTTCTTCTCAAATTCCTTGTCTTCTTGTTCTGGAATTTTAATTGTTAGATAAGATGAAGTATAACAGGTCGTTGTTGCCTAAATTAAAGTCCTCTTCCAGTCTTGTTAGTTCTCTCCCAGAGTTAGAAGACACAGCCCTTCTAAATATGTCTATTGAAGGAATTCTTGTAAGGTTGAGAAATCCTCGGGAAGGTTCTATAGCAGAGAAAACCAAACAGAGTGTTTTGATCAAAGCCGCGACTTTTCCAACTGTAACCCCATGCCTAGAGCTGGTTATGGAATGTATCAACCATTATGATGGAAACATGAAGTGCATTCACACTAATTCTGGTGAGGTTTTAGTAATAATTGATAGGGAAACAGTAATGTCTGCCATGGGGATCCCAGATAAGGAGGAATATGAGGCATGGAACATTAGTATAGCCTACTCTGTCTTTTTATAAAAGAAGAAGCAATACAGAAATGTAATTGCCAAAGCCTGGTAGCCAGAGTCTAAGAGAGGTGGTTCCTATCTCCAAAAACCCCTCACCCGTGAACATCTTATTCCGAAAATCAAAGATTTAGTTGTTCAGTTAAACAGGTTTAAGAGGAATCAGCACACTTTCCATTGGGAAGATTGGATGTTCTTTTATATACAATTAATAACCAAAGGAGAGAAATTCCTAGATTGGGGTGAAATAATAGCAGAGAAATTTCATGAATGTGTAGCCAACTTCATTGGCATGAGAGGTTTTTATATGTCCTCTTTCTTATTTTATTTTCTAGCAAGTTCTAGACAATGGCATGGGTTGCCTAATGAACCCTTAACACCAGGAATCAAGATTTATGATTATTATCCCCTGTTGTAGTTGAAAACATATTCCAATAATTTTACCAGAGTCAATGATGTATTTTTGGGCCATCTAGTCTTTCATTACATGGTTGTTTACATAAAATGTTGTCTGATGAAGGAGTGCAATTGATTCAAACTTATGGCAGTTTCTTCATACAATTTCCCAGATTTACCTATATCAAAGTTGGCAGATTTAAACGTGAACCTCTTAGGTTGCTCAGATATTCCCTAGATCACTTAGTACTCACAGAGCTTTGCATGCAATTGGAAATTATAGGAAAAATCTTGAAAGAAGATCAACCTCCAGGGATTACTTTTCCTATAAAGCTAGGACATTATAGTTGTAAATCCATCTTAGATGCCCTAAATTTAGCAGTAGAAGTCAAGAACTGTAAACTCAAAACATACATTGCACACTTGAAATTTGATAGTAAAGGTTTTTCTAAGTCTTACCTGGGCATGAAAGAAGGCTTCACACATATAGTTCAATTAGAAGACTATTGGGAAGACTATGAAGATGAATTTGAAGTCTGTAAGAGATTATGGTCCCGACTTACTTTGGGGAAAATTGTGGGAATGAAAATCTCTATGAGTATTAAAGGAGTTACAAAGCATGAATATGAAGAGGTGCTCAATCCTGAATTCAGAAGTAGAGTATAGAATGATCCTTTGGAAAAAATAGATTGGAACAGACAAGAGGAAGATAGTATTCAGCATAGAACTTTTAATGGTATTAGAAGAACACAAAAATGGTTAAGAGATAAGAGATTGGGAAAGCTGAAAATGACTGAGTCGGATATTCATAAACAAATCCAGGATAATTTTTCTCCCAAAGATCAAACCTCTTCTCCTAATGTTTCAGTTGAATATGATATTGTATGTACTATCACTTTAGAGGTCAACTTAACAAAGAAGTCTTCCTCATCAGTAAATTTCTCCACTCCAGCAAGAACTACACGTTCCAGGAGTAAGAGGCTGAAGAAGGTCACGATCAACCTTGAAGTTGTGGAATTAGATTCAGTTGACAAAAAAGTTCCTATGGAAAACCATGCTCTGGATGTGATGAATTTGGACAATGTGGGAGAGGATGCATAAATGAATAAAGAGCAAGACACCAATGACATTCTATCTATTTATTCAACTGTGTTGCAGAATCCTCCTGCTAAGGATACTGTAGATACACCAGCATGGCTCCGCACTTCTATCAGTAAAAAGAGGAGCATTGTACCTATTTCCCTACCTGATAATGACATGGTAAGAATATTTTTAGGAAGAGAGGTGACGCTCAAAACTACTAAAATTGAGGCGATGATAGACATTGACACTAAGACTGGATGTTGGTTTGCTGAGATTTCCATCCCTAACAATGAGAAGAGTTCAGATGAATTAACAAATGACAATTTCAAGGTTGAAAGGGTTGACCTAGGAGTGGCAACTCGTGCAGTAGATGTTAAACATCTGGAGTCCTCCACCAAGCAAATTTTGACAAGAGCATGGAAGGATGAAAAAGACAAGAAGGAAATGAATTCAATAATCTCACAGATGTCTGAACACATCTATTACATCCATCATCTAGCTCATGTTGTAATAACATAGACCTTGGTAGTATTTGATATGAAAACTCCAGATAACCAACAAATGAAGGAACCAAATCTTATGAAATAATTCTATTGCAGAGGCTTATTATGGTTGGTTAGAATCAGTAATTGATCAAGGCAACAAGTATATTGATGACCTCAACTAAACCTACAAAGGTGCCATGGCTACAAAAGACAACTTGGACAAAGAATTAACAACCTGGGACAAAGAAAAGACTCAATGGATGGCAGTAATGGCCCAAATGGCTGAAGTGAAGAATTATGGAATGGTGAAGTTCTTGTTCAAGTGGCCAATTGCAGGTTTTGATGATGAGGTTCTTTATGTCTCGCAAGATCATCTTGACTAGAGCAATTTTTTTACTAAGCAATGTATTGAGGAATCGACTAAGCTAGTAAAAGAGCTTATTACCTTAGCAGCCATGATGAAAAATGATCTTGGGTTCATCAAAGTACAACTATTCAAGGAGGATTTTAAGATGTTGCAGAGTCCTAAAGAAATGTGCCAAGTTTTTATGGATAGGGTGCATATGGTTAAAGAAAATAAAATGGGGACACCTGATGAGTTTTCTTAGGTTGCAAAAATAAAATCTATACTAATCATGTGTCATAAGAATTTGGGTTCAAACAAAGAAAAGGTGGCTTTAGTTCATAGGGAAATAAGGTGTGGAAACCAAGGATCGCACACATTCGCATACCTAATCACCAAATTGTGGTCAAGTTTTATGCTGAGCATCTAAAGTGGAGGAAGTGGTTAGCTCAACCATCATCAACCACATCAACACCATATACCTGGATATCCTACAGGATAATAGAAACAAAAGGATTAATTTAGTTTTATTTTGATATTTTATGTTGCTTAAAATTCCACAAAACTTTAGTTATTACTCTTACTTTTACTCCTTTAAGGAGTTAGTTTCCAAAAAACTTCTAAGAAACAGTTATTTTCTCTAGATATAAATGACTTATTATGACATGAGAAAAGGGTCAGCCAAATTTTGTAATTTTTGAGTTACTTTATGTTTTCTGCATTTTGATAGTGATACCAAGATACTTGAAAGAAGTTTGATGATCTGTGAATGATTTCAATCAGTTGGTTGAAATTTTAATATAAAAAGATAACGCGGCTTTAATGTTTGCATTTGAGGATACAAATGCAATTTTAGTAGGAATTCTGTTTGTAATTGTGGTATAATACTATATGTATCTCAGATTGTTAAGGATTTCAGGTTTCTTATTTAGTTTTCTCTGTATTTTCTTGAAAGGAATTCAGTCTTTTTGTTGAAGCTATATCTAATATTTCAGTGACTCTTTTCAACTCATTCTTTATTCAAGATCTAAATTATTGAACCTTTCATACTTTAGGGTGAAAAGTATTGTTTGTGAGTTTTGTTTATTATTCATTTCAAGCTTAATTGAAGATCATTGAAGAGGGAGTTGCACCTTTATGTAGAGGGCCATGACCACTAAGGAAAGCCCCAATTGTTAGCTAATTTATTTCTCCTAGGAAGGGGCTATAGAGATAAGAATTTATTAAACTATCTTTAGTTGAATTGGGATAAATTTGTTAACTAACAAGATCTTACATCACAACCCATATCACATGATCAAGGATTTAGTGACCGTAGTCCTAATTCTTCCCCTTATCCTCCTAAAGAATATCATCTTCCTCAAGTTATTATTGTCTCTCAATCAACACTGCCTCTTGGTGTTCTTTTATCAACACCTAATCCTTCACCTTATGATGACTGTGAATCTTTGACTAGACGATTTTATATAAATATCAAGTATCAATATAGGATAAGATTATCTTATAGATTATGTCACAACCCACATACTTACAATGGTGAATTTTCATGCTCCTTTCATTATTCTAATAGGCATTCTATTTGTGACTGTGTTGAATTTAGACAATTTTTTCAAGACTTAATTAATTGTGCATAATGGAGAGAAACATAATAGGAAATAAATGGCTAATTTTTTTGGTTGAAGATGAAGAAAATGTGCACTAAGGGCATCATAATAGGATTAAATCTCTCTTTCTATCTAAATTGGGGGGAAAGGGATCATTTTTTCTTCCTTTGGGGATCCATCTTCTCCCTTTGTTAGAACGTTTCTTTTATACATTGACATCCTTGTAGGTATGAATTTGTTGTTTTACATAAGTATTATATTGAATTAATGAGTTGCAACCTTATGTTTACTTGCCACCACATATCTTTATACATAAGAAACCACTTAGGGATTTTAATGTGTCTTCCCTTCCATGCATCCAATATCCCTTGTGACTTTGCATCTTTTATGGTATGATGTCCTCTCTTGCATGCATTTGTTGTCTTCACACAAATTGTAACTTTATACTTGAAAGTGTTGGTCTATCATAAAAGATCTATCACTTAGGGCATATCTTTTTGTCTCATCTTTCTCTCTTTCCAAGGATCCAATATCTCTTTGTTGATCATCTCTTTTGTACTACGATGTCCTCCCATGTATGGACTTCTTGTTTAGGATTTTTCTCCTTAATGAGATTAGCATCCTCCTAACAATTTTTTCCTTGCTTGGAAGGGAATATCTTGTATAATTGGGTTGACCACTAAGTATACATAAGGTGGGATCCTTCTTCTTTCTTTTTCATCTACATGAATTTTTTATTATTTTATGACGATACACTTTTTGTTGTCATAAATGATGCAAGGATAAAGCTGAGTATGCTATGATATATGTTTGATATAGATATGATGATAGGTTGATCAATTATGATGTTTTCATTGATGTCAACTTAGTTTTTATTGCTTGACAGTGTCCTTGTTATGCTGATATATGTTCAAGAGGTTGAATCCAAAATTGTGGTAAGAGTTGGCGTGTGTGATTGTAATGGAATACTAAGTGACATCTCTAGATAATATATCTATGACCACACAAGTCTATCATATGTATGGTGTTAGTATGATTGATTGAAGATTGATAGGTAAACATGAAGAATAGGATAAAGCCAAGGAGGAATGATTTGATGATTTCATCAAATAGGTTTGGATTCAGGTGTTGTGGTTTAGGATATGTTATCTTGACTATGTTATGGGGTTGTTGATGTGACCGCATCATGTTTTGGTGATCAGAAGGCCAAGTTTCAATGAACAAAAGATCATTCAGCGAAAAGTAAAATAAGCTCTTAGAACAATCAGTCAAATCCTCAACTGATGATGATGTATCATGTTGTGATAAGTGGTTGTGTGTTCCAGGGATCGTTGTGATGTTGTAGATTGACATGGATTGATGAGTTAGCATTTATATGACCATTATGATCAAATTTCTTGAATTTGTGCAAGAATGTTTGAAAGTGTGTTTTGGTTTTAAATTTCTTTATCAAATCGATGTGCGATGGATTTGAAGGATGACTTGAGTTTATTAGAATAATTTATAGATTGTTATTACATTTTTGGGCTTGAGAATTGAGCAGGAAAGATTGTAAAACATTTTTGTAAGGTGGTTAATTTCTCTAATGAACTTGTACTCTATATATATGTAAAATAATGAAATGTACAAGTGTAGATCATGGATGCAGTGGTGTGATTGGGAGAAGAGAGAAGAGAGAAGACTGTCTGCATGTTAAGCATAAATTGAGCTTGAGCTGGATCTATACTAGCAGAGGAGTGCTATTCTTTTTAGATCACTTTCACTTGAGTTTATTCAAGTTAAATACCTTAACTGAGTAGACCCTAATAGGTCTAAATTGTAAATCCTTTAACCAGATGACTCTTTAATTAGGGTTTGAAATCCCTTAATAGGGTTACTCCTAACAGGGCTAGAGGTAAATCCCTTAACTAGGTTGCTCCTAACATGATCTTGCTCTTGATCGGGTATTTGTAAGCTCCTAACAGGGCTAAGATCTTAACCAAGCATACTTAAGAGGAGTGCAAAATTATTTGTGGGTGCCATCCCCACATGTGGTTTTTTCCAGTTGGTTTTCCATGAGAAAAGTATTGGTGTTATTGTGTTGCATTGTTGTGGTTGTTTATCTTCATTAGTTTTTTATTCATGCAATAGATGTTATTTGATGACAATTGTTGAATGGTTGATGAAAATTTTGAATTGTTAGATTACTTATTCACCCCCCACCCTCTTTCAGTAAGCTTGGATCTAATAATACTAACACTTGGTATCATATCCTTGGTCCTCTTTGTGGAAATCCTAATAGCTTGAGGAAAAGATCCAATGAAGAGGAAGGAACCTCCCAAGCTCTCTAAAGATAACTACCTGGTATGGAGTGACAGAATGAAGTTATGTCTAAAAGGTATGAGATCACAATACTGGATGCATGTCACAAGAATGTATATTTCCACTATAGGAACTCTCATTGCAGATGAATTGAAGGAACAACAAGAGAATACTCAAGCACAAGAAGTTATTGTACTTGTACCTTGTCTGATGTTGAATATGTTGATGTTCATGGACTTGATACTGCCTATGATGTTTGGTAGAAGTTAAAACTAATTTATGAAGGATATATTCATGTTCAAAAATCTCAGGAAGATATTCTTAGAGGAAAGTATGATGACATGAAGATGTTAGAAGGAGAGAATATTGCACAATATGGCCTAAGAATAAAAGAAGTTGTTGGTGTTATCAGAGGTGTTGGTGGAACTATTGAGGAAGATGCTATGGTAAGTAAAATGTTTATAACTTTACTACCTTCTTATGCCATTAGAGTGTCTCCTATAAATGAGTTGAGAACTTTTGACAATGTTATTATAGATGTAATGATCAGTAAGCTTACTGTATTTGAGTTAAATAACACAATATGGGGTACTTTGCAAATTTTCACTAAGTGCATCTAACCCTTTTTGAATGAACACAAAAAATTGCTTCCATTTAAAAAGGACTCTTAGTCTTCAAAAAGCAAGACATTTTACTATAGAGGAGCCTAACATGACCCTATAGGTTCAAACGGATCATGCGTAGGTGCCATATTTTGCAAGAAATAGTCTATCAAAGTTTGAAATTTTTTTACACTTAGGGTACACTAGGGACATCATCGGTAGGGTATGCCACAGAGTGTTACAACATGCTGAACCACCTAAAAGGATGTGGTCAAGGTGTCGGTTCAGGACCATGATGAACATAACGTGATATGGGGTGCTTGGAAACTTTGCACTAAATGCATCTGACCCTTTTTGCATGAACAAAAAAATTATTTCCCTTGTAAAAGGACTCTGAGCCTTCAAAAAATGAGATACATTATTGTAGAGATGCCTAACATGACCCAATAGGTTCAAACAAATCATGCACAAGTGCCACAGTTTGCAAGAATAGTCCATTAAATTTTGAGAGTTTTTTGCAGTTATGGTACACAAGGGACATCGTTGGTAGGGTATGTCGTTGAGAATTACGATGTATCACGAGGAAAAGTGGTACCATGCCTAGAGTAAACCCACCAAACCAAATGTGATTGAGGTGTCAGTTCAAGCCCACCATAAACAAAATGGGATATGGGGTGCTTGGCAACTTTGCACTAAGTGCATCTGGCCCTTTTTGCATGAACAATAAAATTGTTGCCCTGCAAAAAGGACTTTGAGCCATCAAAAATTGAGACAAGTTATTGTAGAGAGGCCTAAGATGACCCTGTAGGTTCAAGCTGATCATGTGCAAATGCACGGTTTGCAAGAAACAATGTGTCAAATTTTGAAGGTTTTTTACACTTAGGGTACACAAGGGACATTGCCAGTAGGTTATGTCGGTTCGGGTCTGTTGGTACCCATATACACCCTAGTTTCTAAACTTTCATGTTTGGGGTCTTGAATCTCTTTGAACTATTTTGAACCAAGGTTCAAAGAGATTCGAAGTGGTTCAGTCACATAAAAAGGTTCGTTGGTTCAGAGGTTCGGGTTCAATCACAGGTTCAGAGGTTCAGAAACTCAGAGTTGCAGATTCAAGGGTTCAGCTCAGAGTTCAAGTCGACATCACAGTTTTGATGATATGTTCTTATATCAAAGACACAACTATGGATGCAGATTCAAAAGTTTGATGATTCAAAGGATGAAACAAGTGTGGATTCAGTTTAGAACATCAGTTTGTGGGCTCAAAGACACGAATGATCAGTTCAATGTTTAAATCTCAAATTCAAATAATCACAAATGTCAATGATTGGACTTTCTTCCTTTAGTTGAGAGAAGAACAGGATTATGGAAAGATCCAACCAATAGTCATCAAACACGAGCATCTTCCCAAGAAGAAACATTTATGGGGTACGTTTAGTGGGATTCCCCGATATGTTCCAAAGGTGAGATCACAGTCTCTGCACATATATATATAAAGAAGAAGTCTTTATTTTAAATAAAGACAACTCTGCTCTAGTAATTATTCGGGATCATTAGCTTAAATGATGGGAAGCTCAAGCTCCAAGCCATGATCATTCAACTGAAAGACTCTAAGTCATACACATACACAAATGGATGCAAAAAGCATGAGAACATCATCAGATTTCCCGATAGAAAGTAATGCCTCTTGCTCGATGCTCGATGATTTTCCATCTCCCAACTCATGAAGTTAATGCCCGCGGCATTCAGATAGAAGATTGCAGAAATGAACTAAACTTGAAGACAGTAGATATATGTCCAATGTCAAGCATTCATTGGTGTCACATAAAAGGGACGGGTTCCTGCCAGTCTTCTCTCTGGAAACATAGACTGTGCGTGTAATCAACAGAGGATGACTCCAAACTGTTTGACAAAATGTCAAATATTCATGACCGACAATCGAGATCTTGAACCTGTCATGGTCACAGTCTCATAGTCGATGCATGCAAAAGAAAAACCCAGTTGAAAAGGAATAAATTACTTAAGGAATGTCAATAATTCATGAACTTGGTGCTAAATCTCCCAATAGGAATTATTGGGTTATTGATGAAAATGTTTGAGCCCGTATTCTGTTATCATTCCAAGTTCTTATGCATCGACAACTATGCCACAGACATATTCCTATCTAATGGATCACGGATAACATTGGGGTCTCACATCATATAGATAGAATATGACTGACTCCAATTGATCCATACTTCACATTTAGAAAGATCGGGTTTGCACGAGGCTTCAATGAAGAAACATACATGCGGACTGTTCGACAGAATGTCTTTGTACACAGAAGGAAAGCTTCGCACCCAAGGTTAAGTGCCCATGTGTAGACATGTTCATGGTTCATTGTCTATGATATGAAGTAATAATGTCAATAATGAGCACCAGTATAATTCGGCATGATGTCGATAGAATACCAATCTGGTTCAATGGCGAGCAAAGGAGAGACGAGCATGTTGCTATGCATGAAGAGCCGAAGCCATCACCTCCAGCTAAGCTCATCAATCCAGAATATAGAGTCCATGACAGGTGTAGAGCCAGGTGGAAGCATCCACACTATGGCACGAAGAAAAAAGAAACAGAGTACTCAACCTCACCAGCACAAAAATGTTATAAAAATAATTGGTACCAATGGGAAATGTCATAATCCACATGGAGATGACACACAGATTTGTTGGGATGATATGAAAAGACACCAAGATTGTGAATTAGATACCTGCATGGAGGAAATGCCGACAAACTATTTGACAAAATACCTTGAAAGTAAAGGCACAGTCATGGTTGAAGTATCATATTGTGTAGAGCTTCCAAGGTTACAGCAGTATGAATCAATATGGTTGGTGGTCGTATCTTTTGGGTTGTCAATCATAATAGGAATCGTGCACATTGAAGGAGGGGTATTATATTTTGGCGGTCTTGGCAGTGAGACATCCATATGAAACAATCTGCCCAATATCGCACTTGTGTTCCAATAGCATACAGGTTGAAGTGCCTCGCAATGTAATTTTCAGCACAGAGGTAGACGCCTTTAATTATATCAAATGTCCTGCCAGTCAATTGCAAACCTTGTCAAGTTCAACCGGTGGTAAGGAAGATAGGAATTAGAAGCCATTGCATCATCAGAGAAGGAGTAATCGGGCA
>MU224874.1:14605-29143 GCA_018584345.1 Thuja plicata | reverse complement strand
TTGGTATTAGAGCTAAGTCTCTTCTTTGGAAAATCTTAAAGGCTTAAGAGAAAAGATCATACAAAGGAGAAGTACAGACTTGATAAGAATATTGAAAATAAGAAGCTATAAATTTAGATGTTCTATGAACAATATAAAGAAGCTAGAATCAACATGAGACAACTGTTAGATGAAAGAAAGATTATAGCATCTCGCTGTAATGAGATAGATTATCATGAGGAAGAGATACCAAATTTCTTTGATTCTTCAGGATCAACTACAAGCAAAGCATGAGATACATCAGAAGAAAGAATCACGAGCCTAACTAAAATCAATCAACATCTAGTTGGACAAGTTAAATCTCTACAAATCGGTCAAGAGACACAGATGGTAAGGATGATTGATGTCATGAACAATGCTAGACAAGCTGAGCAAGAAAGAACACTATCTATTGATGATAGAAGAAAGATTACAGAAAAGCTACAAGAAAGGGAGTCTAAAATACAAAGACTTACAGAGCATCACCATGAGATTACAAAGCAGATAATTCTTATGAGTCAAGAGGCAAAACTAATAAATGTTGAACTCATTGAAAGAATAGAAGCTATCGGTGAACTAAGGGATAAGAATGAAAATTTGAAACATGAAATAAGAATTCAGCAGCAGCATAATGAAATTATCAAGAAAGCTAAAGAAAGAAATAAAAGAATGGATGATTTTCTTGAAGGACAATGAAGAGTCAACAACAACACCAGTCTAGGTTTTACAGAGAATGGAGAATCATCAAATAAAACTGATCCAAAGAATGTCTATACAAATTCAAGACCAAGAAAGCTTACATGCAATCACTATGGAAAGAAAGGCCATACATCAAATGTATGCAGAGGCAAAATGAAAGGTATTCCTAAATCTACATCTTCATTCACATGATTTTGTTATAAATGTAACAAAAATGGACATAAAGCATATGAATGTAAATCTGAGATGAAACAACCAAAGAAAGAACCCTACAAGGACAAATATTGTCCTACTTGAAAAATGAATGGGCAGACAACTCTTGAATGCTGGAAAAAGAAAAGTCAAGCATGGAAGCCTAAAGGTCAAGAAACTCCCTATCAACCGAAGAGAGTCAGTAACCAGTATGTATGGGATTACAACACTTGGACAAATTGTACAGCATATGGAAGATTTGGTCACATTGCTGCAAACTGTATGAGACAGTGGACTAGAAAGTCTAGAGGCTGGACTAACCCCGTAATGGCATGCTTACACTATCATAAAGTTGGTCATCTCAAGAAAGACTGCAGAGACCGAATGACAGAAACCAACACATACCCCAATGGATATACCATTGAAGACATTTGGAGGGCAAGAGACAAAATGTGGACAAAAGCTTCAAACAATGATGAAGCTAGACCGAGCAATGCAAATGGTGACACCCCATCCAATGGATCTGGTGACATCACCACCCCCACCTTAGCAAAAAAAGTAAGTATGGAACTACACAACCCCAAGTTATTATTTTACATTAGTTCCATAATATGTTGATAAAATACCAAATTAGCATAAGTAAAGATGCATCATGGTACTACTTGTTAAAATTTGTGATAACTATGCTATCGGGCATAAATACCAAAATCTGTCGGTACACACTCAAAGCTGAGACTGCCTGCACTTACCGAGAAGTGTCGGTTAAAAGAAAAAATTCTAATGTAAATTGAGCCTCGTTGGTAACCGAGCAAAGTGAACAATTTGTTTGCAATGCCAAAACCCGTCGGTAAAAGCAAAAGGTATAACAACCGCCCTGAAACGTCATGTTGTCACTGAAGGAAAGTTGAAGTCTTAATCGACGAACTCCATCTTCACACACCAAGGAGTTGGTAAGCATTAATGACACACCTTTTAGGGAAAATAGCTATAAAAGGGCAACAAATTGGTCTCATTGTTCACCACGACCAGAGCAGAGCGACGAAGAGCAATTTTTGAGAAGAAAGTGATAGGAATCATAAAGCATCCACAACTCAACCACTAGCACTCCACATAGATCAAAATCATTACAGGTGTATACAATAAGTTCTACAACAACCGACAACTCTATTTAACACATTTCACAGAAGTCCCTAAATCTGAAAAAATGGCCACGACTTCAAGAACTGTGAAATCAAAGAACACCAAGAAGGATGAGTTCAAGCTCATCAAGAATTCGGCATATGACGAACCAAACTACAAGATTCACCTTGAGGTTTCCTCGCAACCTAACGATGTTGTAGCATTCTTGCGAATACCAACGAGGGTTTTTCTCGTCGAAGACGTTTGAGCATTTATACACTGCAAGATTGCAAAAATAGGTGATTCAGAAGTTGAACATGCTTATAAGAAGCTATGCAATGAAGATGGGTCATTAAAAGATGAACATAAACATATAAAATTAAAAGGGCTCACCAATGCCCTAATGTTCTCGAAGGTCTTCAAAACCAAGTGGATTTGATTAGTACTAGGACGAATGCACAATCATAAACTTTGGCTGGATGAACAGAAGATGATAACTCGAGATGTTATCCATGCTATCACCGGTTACCCTATAACCAAGAAGGTAAAAGCATTAAAACACCCACCAAAGGTCGAGACTGAAAGGATTACAGGAGCCAAATGGGATGGCAGAGGATTGAAGGTTTCCACCATTACCAATGATGACATGAAATTTGGTGCATGTGTTCTAGGATACAAATTATTTCAAGCCAGTAGGATGAACATTATAGCATCCGGTGCAGTAGACATAGCTTATAAGATTGTGAAGAAGGGAACACAGTTGGACTTATCCGAACTTCTACTGAATTAGTTAGAAGACAATTTGAAGACTATAAGGAATGCCAAGTAAAACACATGTAAGTTTGGCTCACTCATAATGTGCATTTTATTCTACTTTCAAGAAACATTCCCATCAATAGGAAATGTGAAATGGGATAGCACAAAACCAGTCACCATGCAAATCATGAACACATAGCCTCACTGGGAGATAAATTTGAAATATTCATGGATGAATACTTTAATGTATTCAAAGACTGAATACAAAAGAGGGTAAGGATCCCCGAGAAACTCAGTGAGAAGTATAAAGATGAAATATGTTTCATGGTTGATACAGACCACACCTATATCAAGCCTATTGTACCAAGGACATCATGGCTTCAACCATTAGAATATGAGATAAACATTGATCTTGCATCTAAAGCAATTGATGCCTTGTTAAATGAACCACTAGATAAGAAACAACCCAAGTTTGGAACATATGAGGAGGCCAAAAAAAGAATAAAATATGGCCTGGTTGTTAAGAAAATTGTCAGGAAAAAGGAAAAAATGGTAAAGAACCTGAAGAAGATACTGTTGGAAAGAGAGGAAGAAACTGAGCAAGAGGAAGAAACTAAAAAGGAGGAAGAAACTGAAGGACAGCAACCTATCAGTGAAGCTGAAGAAAAGAAGCCAAGGACAACAACTACTTCCAAGGCCATAGAGTCAGATTCACCACCTCCTCCACCAACCAAGAAGCCAAGGACAACAACTACTTCTAGAATAAGAAGTCAAACATCTAAGGATTCAAGTCCTTCACCTTTGAAGAAAGGAAAAGTAAGAACATACAAGAGAAAAGTGACCACACTGAAGAGAGGGAAAAACAAAAGAGGAAGGAATCTCATCAAAACTCGAGAAGATATTGAAGACACGGAGAAAGATGAAGCTATAGAGGCAGAAAATGTCAAGGTTAAAGCTCCAGAAAACATTGATGACATATGCAAATCTAATGCAAATTTAGGATCTATTACAGATTCTAAGATTAGAAGATGGTTGAAACTAGATCCAGAAGATCAGAACAAAGTTGAAGACGCCATCATAGAAAATATGTACAAGTTCAAATATGTACCGATTCAGTTTGAAAGAAATAATGTACCAAGGGAACTCTTAGATAGACTATACTCAAGATGGACAATTTATTTAAAGAGTGAGAAGGAAATAAGAGAAAGAGTACTTGTTACTCTCATGCCTTCTAAATCCAAGAAAGAAGAAATTGATGAAATAATGGAGAAACACAAAAAGGAGTTCTCACCGAAGATGAGATCCTACAAATTTATGGAAGGAAAGCTTATAGAGCTTGAACATGAAAGCCATAACAAATGGTGTAAAATTCTAAATAGACCTACTAAGGAAGAAAGCCCCGAGAAAGACCAACAACAGAAATATGTTGATAAGGCAACTCAATAACAGATCTTAATAAAAGATACAGAAGATGGTACATCTATTGAGTTAGACAAGGAAGAAGAAGACACAACCGGAAACAAAAACATGGATGTTGCAAATGAGTCATGGCCTGACACCACAAAGGACAACATTGTGGATAACAATATCATTGACATTACCAATGACCCAACAGAGGAAGCAAATAAAGATGAATATGTCAATGTTACAAAGGAAACAACTGATGAGCAGGACACAACAGTTGATACTGCATAGGTGAACATACCAGGCAACATGCCAATATTGATACAAGCTATCAATATTCTACAAGAAAAAGACAAGTCACCTAAAAAAGAAACTCTCGAGGATGCAAAAGAAGAGGAAAAGAAAGACAACACCGATGATCAGAAAGACATCAAAGACAATCACATAGTAACCGATACTGATAAGGTTATAGGAGGAGATTCAAAACAAGCAGATGGAGACACAACAGAGAAAGATGCACAAGCAAAGACAGATGAAGTGCATAAGGACACTAATGAAGGAGATAAACCTAAAGATGGAAATCCTGAGGAAACTAACAAAGGTGCTACCAACAATGTGAAGGTTAATGTGGAGATGTCTACAAACACCCGACAAGATGAAACCAATTCAAAGCAGCAAAAAGAAGCACAACAAGTAACTTCATCAAGTACAATAGATAAAGATGAGAAATTGGCTATGGTCCTGCACTCAAGTGCTACACAAAAGAAGAAGAATAAGTTGGAGGTCACTTTGGATGAAATCATTGAGATACCAAAATGTGACCCAACTACACTTGATTTTGAAGCATTACAAGAATACGGTGAAATATGCCAAAGGAAGGCATTACAGGAGAAGCTACAGAAACAACACCAGGACTCAATGGTACTGGAAACAAAAAGGGACATATTACACAAAATTGTACCTGATGTTGATATTGATCAGAATAAGCCAATTATTGATCAATTAGCCACTCTCACCGAAGCAATAAAAACACAGAATATTGATGCAGAGAAGGCAATTAAGGAGAGAGTTGAGCAGAAGTACCAACAGAAACTCATTGAGAACATCAGCCAAGAAGTGGTAGATAACAAGGTAAAGCTTTCAGAATTCATTAAGGAATTAGATCCAATTATAAATGAATCTATTTCCTTGATTCAACAACTGAGAACATTAGAAAAGTTCACTAAAGAGAATAGTGACAACATAGCAAAGTTAGATACAGATCTAGCTAACAGTGCTAATAGCTTAACCACCGATGGAGACAATGCAATTAAGTTGCATTATGAGAAGATCGTTGAAATAAAAAGGTTAAGGCAAGAATTATGGGAAGCAGAGACACACTTTAGGGAAGAAGTCACCGAGCTCCAATATCAACTTCTACCGAATCTAACATTACTCCAACAGCACATCAGTTCAACACGGCAACTGATAGCAACTCCCGAGATGTCTATAGCAGACAACATCTATGATATGCATTCCAAGATCACACTCGAGCACATGGATCTGGAGAGCTTAAAGGAACAATGGGACAAAATGATGGAATACATGAAGTCTTCACACTCCCACATTTTTTGTAAGCTATAAGGTATAGACCTTTGCCCTTAATATCAAAAAAGGGGGAAAATGATATGTAATCAGATATTCAAATGGGAAATGGGAAAATGAATGATATGTATATGTATATTCATATGTGGAAAATGATATGTATAGATAGGCAGGCACTATACAGTACTACCGAAAATAATGATATACCGGCATATACATAGGGGGAGTCATTAATTAACTAAGGATTATATATGTTGTACATACTCAACATTATGTTAGTATTTTGCACATATCAGTTTTTGATACTAATGTCAAAGGGGGAGATTGATGACATTAATTTTCCATTAGTATGCAAAAAAACACTTTTGGTAAGCATACACCGAAAGACAGGACAAAGAGCAAGCCAAAAATCAGATATAACGAGATCACCGAAAAAATGACTAAGTACAAAGAGAATCGACAACACAACTTTGTGTGTACACCAAAAATACAAAGTCAAAAGGATAAAGAGGAAGCCAATAGAGGAACCCGACATGCAGGATACAATGCAAACTGAGAGACAGTTAAAAATAAAACTGAGAGAACAAAACCGACCGACAGAAACCAAGCGTTAGTTGCAGCCCGCAAAAAGTGGATTTGACTTCCACGTTAGATAAAAAATTCTTATTCTATTTATAGAATCTTGATTTTTTTTTTAAATCCATTTCTTTAGGGATAAGAAACATGAATGTAAGTTCTTTAATCAGTCTAACTGATTTAAAACACATAGACTGGGAGATCATGGTAAAGTTGTAAACCTGATCTTAGAGTTAACATTATTTTTCGTGAAACTTGATTATGTCAATCCATCTTTTAAATAGATTATGCAATCATTCATTATACAAGGATGTGAATATGAAAAAGAGGATGAATGAATCCTATGAGCACATCTATAGATCATATTGAAAGTTTCAAGAACCAAAACAGCAAAAGGTGAATTTGGTTAGCAAGAACCAAGAACAGAGGCTACCAAGAATCAGAGGTATTATTCAATCACATTAGGAGATAATCTTATTCATGTAAACTTAAATGGATCTATATCAGCAATAGGAGATTGCATTTACCAGGTCAAATTGTAATTTGCTATCATTCTAACAAGTGGATCAAAGTGTAAAAATCCTTTCAAGGAAGGTGGATTTAACAGTCCGACTATAAATCTCTTAACTGAGTACACACTCAATAGTGTTGCTAAAGCTCTTAACCAAGTAGAATTTAATAGGTCTCCATAGATACTCTTAACTGAGTAGATCATCAGAAGTGATCAAATTGTAAGCCTTAACCGGCCCCTTCCAATCTACAGATAGTGAAGATTTTGTGGGTGCCATCCCCACTGCAGTTTTTACTTCCTAACAGGAGTTTTCTAGGATATCATATCATGTGTTATGTTTCAATTACTTTCATGAGTGTTCACATGTATGTTAATGTTATGAATTGATATAACTCACATCAAGATAATAAAGATCAGATGAATGGATATACAATTGATTACAAAAAGTTAATTGATAAAAGGATACAAAAGTTTTAGAGGTACTGATTCACCCCTCCCCTCTCAGTACACACTTCCCATTAATTCCAACATGGGCTTCCTTCACAACACGAGTTTGTTCCTAGTAGCCCTCAAAACTATTTTTTTGGTTCATAACTTTTGAAATGTTCACCTCTCATATAAAAATTGACCTTTTTAGATAACCATTTTGGAGACACCTAGCATATGTCAAAATTGACATGTCATGTTTTGGAACAACTTGCTCAAAAATTTCTGATTTCAAGTATTTAAGGGCCAACTAGGCTTGTTTTACAAAGCACCTACCCTCTAAACACTCTCCCAAATTAGAAATTTTAGTCCAATAGCCTAGGAAAGGTTCAAATAAACAAAATTGAAAATTTCTATGTGTTGAAACATGTCAAAATGTGTCCAAAGAGGTAGATATATATGAAATTGATTATTCCCAATGCACGTTCAAACAATAAAATTAGGCGATGTTGATGACACTTGTGTCTGAATTTTATTATTTCATAAGTACAATATGACTCCAATAATAAACATGTTTGCATTATACTATATTAAATAATCATTTAAAAGTATATGTCATATGAGTTGTATAGAATGAACATATTCTAGATCATATTTAATTGTAAATATATACGTTTCAAAGTATCAAGACATGCACACAATGAACAAGTTGGATCACATTTCAATTACAAATAACTAATTTTTGAAGTACAAAGATATGTACACAATGAACAAATTAGATCGAATATCAACTTTCATATATATATATATATATATATATATATATATATATATATATATATATATATATATATATGAACAATAATTGTGTACATATACAAAAATGGCATAAATGCCAAGTCAATAATAGAGTTAAAAAATGTGCCATGTGCCATGTCAAGGTCGGTATATACAATACAAATGTCGAATAAATACATAAATTTGTCCTTCAATGACCACAACTAGAACTATATGTATCTATCAATATCTATGACTATGGTGGATCATCATAATCAAGCCTCTTCGAAGAAGTATGTGGCTATGCAAGAACAATTCAAATGCTGAATCAGATATCTTTTCTCAAAATAACATCAAAATAACTAAATACTTAACTGTAATTTGTTTGCAGTTGAATTGTTGATTAGCTCATGTCTTTCTTCTGATGTTAGGCTATGTAGTAAATCTAATGGGCCCCTTCTTGGGTAAATGACACTCCTAAGAAAATGGAAAGGTAGAGGATCTATGGGAAGTCGTGATGGAGGTTGTAAGAGGTAAAATGAAAGTAATCAAACACTAAAAATATAAAAATGCATACTAGAGCCTCAGATGGATCTCCTATACTTGTAGGAGGAACAATCATTGATGAATCAGTTACAGTCATTTCCTATATGGTTAGTGATAAAAAGATGTTATAGTCATAGAAGAAGGAATTAGGACTTTCAAACAAATAAGAAAGAAATCCAAAAGGACTTCACAAGAGGGTTTCAACTAAGAAGAAAGATATACCTCTTCCCTCTATTGTGTTGGACCCCATCTTTGACGATCAAGACTTATAACGAAATGGAATGGTAGAGCATCTATGGGAAGTTGTGAAGGGGGTTATAATAGGTAAAAGACAATTAATACAAGTTAATAACCCAAAGTTGTTGACAAACACAAAAACTAAAACTACATGTACTTATATCTAAATGCATATACTTAACATATATAGAAAAAATGCATACCGGAACCTCAGATGGTTCTCTTGTACTCTTAGGAGGTATCTTCACTGATGAATAGGCTATGACCATTTCCTGTATGAAAAATGATAACATATGTTATAGTCATAGAGGAGGGATTTAGAGATTTTGAGAAAACAAGAATGCAATTGAAAGTAAATATGAAAATGTTACCTCTTCCCTCTCCTGAACCTCTATGACATCGATCGGGTGCATTCATTAATTGTATAAAACCCAATTTTTTCTATATATAGAACAAATAAATCAGGTGCATTCATCAAGATCTACAAGTAAATGTTTAATCATAATAAATTTCAACAAATAAATTAAAATTGCACTAAATTACCTTTTGGCATTTAAGTGTCCACAAGAATATATTTTTTTGTCTTGGTGTGTTGGAAGATGCGCTTCGCACATGAGTAGTCCTCGAGCCAGGTGGGGTAACCTAACAAAAATAAAATTAACATATGAGAAACAAATATATAATATTGAATCTAAGTCAAAAAAATCTAAATCTAAATGACTCGCATGGCTTCAATTAAAATTGTAAATAAGAGTTGTGCAAAATATGATATCATAACTATATTTCTAGGCCAATGTCAATGGATGAAAGTGTGACATTATCAACTTGGGACATCTGAGCCCCTGAAAAGCCCTATAAAACACCAAATAAATATACATATTAACAAAATATATTTTCAAACCAATGTATTATTCTATTTTTAACAATATTTAAAAATATTTATCTTGAGTGTCGAAGCTACCCATGCATGCAGAGTAGAACAAACACTACGTGGTGTTCTCGCACCACCTACTGCGCCATGCAATGCATATTATTCATATATCACTTTAAATTATTCTATAAATAAAAAATTTATTTACTTTTATAAGATTTAGGTGATTAATTAATAACATGTCATAAACACAAATAAACACACCTGCATCTTCTCTCTACTCGAAAAACACCATGGTCATCAGGTCATCGATGAGGGGCACATCATCTGTAGTGGAATCATGACATCTACTCCCACAACGTGTACACGAATAATATGTTGAACTATCCTCTTTCACATCAGTATCCACCCCAGAACATATATTCTAGAAGATGAGGCACATATGCTCAATGGGTTACGCTGACCCAAATGGTGCATCTAATGATGATGGAGGTGGCATAGGTGTTGATCCATCCTCTGGTTTGACTAGCTGTGTGCCATGCTGAACAATGACATCAGTCAATGAGGTAGTTTCCTAAAGAGTATGTAACTCCATAGACTCCTTCAGGGCTACTGGGACCGTGATGTGAACCATGGGTTTAGTAGCTAAAGGCATCCTATGTTGAGGGTCTACCACCCTGTAAGCCCCATGTCTATTTTGCGCAAGGCCTCGCCCTCTACCCTGGAACTGTCATATGTCAAAGTGATTTAGCTTCAAGCTGAGGATAAAATCACAATATAAATTTCTCAAAAAATATGGAGGCACCTCCCAATTTTTACAAGGTGGTTGGTCAAAGACCATATACCACCTATCCTAAAAAGCATTTTTCATCCTAGTGTGGACATGCCAATGTATAGGAAACCTATTTGTATCAATAAGTAGGGTGTTATTAGTTTTAGGATTGGTGAAAAGAGCACATATGTCATCTTCAAGTATGCCCTTTCTTTTCACCTCATCATATGACAACCCATCGACATAAAATTCACGACATCTATCCCTAAATGAACCCCATTTCGTAACCTGTCTAGATACCTCCCTGGCACTATTGTCCATTGATTCTAGGGTTGTGGAAAGGGGTGAGTGGTTCTCACAATTAGAGGACCTCAACCTATTCACTATGATAGTAATTTGAGTAGTGTTTTGTGTCAGACAATTTATAAGATTCTCCCGTGTGGCCAGCACATGTTCTGCTGGAGGACACTAAGGGTTTTGGGGGTGGCAATGGCTATGGCTGTTGAGGAGTGACATTTTGAGGGTTTTTTTTGTTGTGGAGAATCATTTTGAGGGTTTTCTTTTCTTCGTGTATAACATTTTAAGGGTTTGCTTGTGGTGGTTGTTCAGGAAGAGGTCATCGTTGTTTGTTTTATCGTTGGGGATTATTTTGAGAATCTAACATGTACAATTAATTTTAAAAAAACTTAAATCAATTGAGTAAACCCTACTTCAATTCAAATTCAAACAAAAACAACTAAAAAATTAGATTCTTACCTATTCGACGATGTGGCATTGTTAGAAATTGGTCTAAATGATGAAAAATGCAAAATAGAGGTAAACACGCTCAGGTTCTGTGGAATTGGGGAGCCTAGAAGCCACTATCAAGCCAATTTTCATAATGAAAATGAGCATGGCCGCGGGCAATGAAAAAGAAAATAGTTCTTCATAAGCTGTAGGAGTTATGAATCTAACTTTAAGTATTTTTTAATTGGCTGGGTTTAGGCTTGGTTTCCCCGATCCAATTGATTTCAAATTTTGAATAACACGCACAAGTTTTGTGAAAAAATGACTTTTTTCATCATGTTGCCACTTTTTTACCAGCATCTTGGTGCACTTACCCATAAATACATAAATATAGATTGTGCATATATACATACTTATATTTATATTATACATAAGACGCACACACACACACCTATGTATATACATACAGACATATATATATATATATATATAGAGAGAGAGAGAGAGAGAGAGAGAGAGAGAGATGTATATGTATGTATGTATGAATGCACATTTGTATGACTTTATGTCAAATAAACACGTATGGAGTAAAACCCAATCGCGTGATTTGAATTAAAAGCACATACGAGCTTTTATTTGTATGTATTTAGGCTTGTACTTAGGATTGAATGACAAGCCTTTGGCTTCGAAGCTTCCTTTCCCTCCTTTTGGCATATTTTTTCCTTCCAATCTTGTTTTTTGACTTCATCATCATTAGGTTTGCACATAATCAAGTGAGTATTTGTAAAATTACCACTATAATTTCACACGTCTCCTGAACTTTCTAACCATATACATTATTTTAGATTTGAATAACATTAAAATATTAATCTTTAATTTCTTTTACCAGTGTTTATAGACTTCTCAAAGACATATTTGTACCATTTTCTAATATCTTTGTACCTACTTGTCCAAATTTGAAATAAATTAAATATTACTTGTTCTACACTTCATTCCTTACAATTTCCCATTTTGGTTTAGAGTTATTAGTTTATTTTTCAGCAATTTACCTATGTTTAGCTAAGCGTTTGCGTGAATTTATGTTTCAATTTTTTTACATCTTTCATAATATTAAAGAGGATATTACATGTTTAGAACAAATATTTTATTATTTAAAACAACTTCTCTAATTATTCTGAAGTTTCATTGAAAACTATGTGATTTAGCTATGTTCGTTGATACTCATTTGAAGTATTTTGGGTTTTGCTAATCCAAGTTTGCAAAATTGATTTGGTAAGTTTCAATTTATATTTTTATGTCATTTCTATGTGTTTTTCATGTATACCTTCAATAAGAACTTGAGTGTGACATTTAATGAGTTATCTTAATAGTTGTTGATGTTTTTGAAAATTAAAGCAACTAAAACAAGGGGGTTGTCCCTTACAAAAACAAGGCCTTGTTGATGTTTCAATATGTGTATTGACTTCAATTTTGATCACAATTTTGAATCAAGCTGTAGAAAATAAAGATATATATTGTTGTTATCAAATGTATTTAATAGAAAAGATATTTTACTTCTTAAAATCTATTGTAAACATTTCATATTAGCTACATAAATTTTCTACTTCAATTTTATCTTTTTTGCAAATCTGATTCAAAGATC
Source organism: Thuja plicata (assembly GCA_018584345.1). Lineage (NCBI taxonomy): Eukaryota > Viridiplantae > Streptophyta > Pinopsida > Cupressales > Cupressaceae > Thuja > Thuja plicata. The sequence goes on along the minus strand of MU224874.1, from coordinate 16,287 downwards.
ACAAAAGGGTTTCAAACCTGATCATATTAAGTACAAGGGACATTACATAGAAGATTAAATATGCTTGTTAAATATTATCGTTAAAAAAGCCCTAGCGGTCCTGTATAAAATTAAGGAAACATGAACAAAATTGTGGCCTCTTAGAACATGAGTTGTCATCTGTAAGAATGAGGGATGCACGTGTAATAGATTCATTGAATGTGCATTACAAACTTCACAAAAATAGTGTAAAATTGAACCCCTCAACCTTTATCAATATTCTCCCTACTTATGTTAAAACATGAATTTTGGAAGAACTTTTATAAATCCATCAAAATGTAATGTAATGGAAGAAATATCTATAGATATGTATGTAAAATGTGGAATCATAGACAAGCCATGTGGACTATTTCACATACTGTCTTAAAGAAATGTGGTTCTATAGAAGGTCATGGTTGTAAGATATACATAAAATAAATTATTTTATAAAATTATGTGGGAACATTTAAATTAATGATGTATTATAAATTAAACTTAGAAACTATCATTTATAATTTTTTATTTTTTTTTCTATATTATATATTAATAACATTTTTTAATAAATTATATATTTTAAAAGAGGTAATTGTTTTTATACTAGAAATATAAATAATGGACTTCTAAAATGGGGGACCTCATTCCCCATATAAACATTGAACAACAACAATACCAGAATAAGATTTGAACTTTGATAAGAAGTACAAATCACCACAACTTAATAATCACACTCTACCAATACCAACAATTTTACTTTTATACATTAATATATTTAGAAATTTTGAATATTTTATATTTAAAAATAAATATAATTTCAAAATTTCATAAAATACTTCACCCCTAAGGGCCCATTTGGCAGCAGGAATTGGACTGGAATTGGCATTATCTAATTCTGGATAATGCCAAATTCCATGTTTGGGTCCATGGAAAAAAATGGAATTGGAATTCCGAAATTCTCATTTTGCCCAAAAAATGGGAATATCATCTTCCACCTAAATAGGTGGAATTGGAATTTCAAAATAAGTGGAATGGGAATTCCAATTTTTAGAAAACCAAATTTAATATTTTGTGGGATCTGTGACTATAAAGATGTATATTATATTGCTATAAGAATGTATATATATACATATGTGTGTATACACATGTGTGTATATATGCATGTGTATATATACACATGTGCGTGTATATACATGTGTGTATATATACACATGTGCGTGTACATACAAACTAAATTTAATATTTTGTAGAATCCGTGACTATAAAAATGTATATTATATTGCTATAAAGATGTATATACACGTATATACACATGTGTACATATACACACATGTGTGTATATACACACATGTATATACACACATGTGTATATACATGTATATACACATGTGTATATACACACGTGTAATGTGTGTGTATATACACAAATGTATGTATGTACACATACATGTGTGTGTATGTGTATACATGGATACACACTTGTATGTGTATATACACATATATGTGTATATATACACACATGTATGTGTGTATATATACACACGTGTGTATATAACACATGTGTATGTGTGTGTATACACATACATGTGTATGTGTGTATATGTGTATACATGTGTATGTACACACATGTATACACATATACACATGTGTCTATATATACACACATGTAT
>MU224873.1:287979-336619 GCA_018584345.1 Thuja plicata | reverse complement strand
TTCATTTATTTATTAATTGTTTTCAACATGTGAGATAATTGAATTCTTTTTAATTAAGAATTGCTTTATTTGATGAAATTAAATTAATTTAATTGAAATTAATTTAATTGGAAGAATATAATTAGTAAGTTTAAATATTTGATTTAAACTATAGGAAATTGAATTTAATTGATTAAATATTGGTAAATAATCATTTAAAGGTTAATTAATTAAATAAAATTAATTATTTAATTAATTTTGAGAATTGGATTAGATGACTTGAGAAAGATGAATTTAGAAGAACATAGATGATTTAATTAATGATTAGGAAACCATTAATTAATAGATGAAAATTATGGTTTTAATGTAAAGTTGCAAGCCTGTCCATTTTAGGGTGTCTACAGACATAAAGGTCAAGATGACTATGATGTTAGCTTACCCAATTTTATGTAGCAAAACCATGCTCACATCAAGGCATAGAGGCCAGGATAACCAGAAGAATAGTTGTGCAAAAAAGGTTAAGCATAAAGCAGGAAGCAAATAAAAATATGTCCCATGCCCCAAGTCCTCTAGCTATGCATCACGGAGAGACTTATTAGACAAGGACACTCAACAAAAATCAATAACAATCAACACACAAAGAAGAGATCATCACATAGCTCAAGTATTAAGTGTTGTGGTTAAAAATTTAAGTGTGCTAACTGATACTGAGTTCTGAGGATAAGGATTGAATTCTTTCAAGCAGGCAAGACCACGTGACAAAATAGGGTAAGACCAAACGGACAAGTGTTGAAAAACACTTGATGTCAAGGGTTGTATTGAAAAATACAGTTGTGGTGGTATTGAAAAATACCGTTTGTGAGATGTCCTAAAGACTAACGCATCTAAGAGACCAAAGCTAACATATTTATGCCCCCTAGACAAAGACAAAGACCAATTCCAAACCAAGGCAACAAGAACAAGGCATGATGGAGAAAGGCTAAGTGTCAAGAACACATGCTAAGAAACAGGGGTGCAAAGGCCTCAAGTAGCACCTGTTTCCAGGTTTTGACCACTTGGATTTTATTACAATTTTTTCTCTTTCATTTTTTCCTTCTTCTTTTTTAGGACTTTTTATAATTTTTTATAATTTTTGCTACCAAGGCACCTGTTTCTAGGTTTTCACCAAGGCACTTTTTCTATTTTTTTGAATTTTTTATTTTTTTATATTTTTTTATATTTTTTGAAATATAGAATTTTTTTTTGAGATACATCAAAGCGCCTATTGCTAGGTTTTCACTAAGATGATCATTTTTCAGGAAATTTTTTTATTTTTTGAATTTTTGACAATATATCACTTTTTTGGATTTTTTCAAGATCAATAATTATATACAAAGGATGCCCGCAGACAGAATGGGCATCAAACTCTCAAGAAAAATCACATCGTGTAGTCCTGATGCTTAGCAAGGTGGAGGATAGGAGGGATTAGCAAGCTGGTGGAAGAGATGGAAGACAGGAGAATGAAGGAAAATGAAGGGAAGAAATCCTCAAAGGAAAACTCCTCAAGAGTACCCAAGCTAGGGAAAAGAAAGAAACATCATGTAAAGCACATTTGGACAAGCAATAAAAGACCAACATAGGATAAGTCACAAAATCGTAATGCAAGAGAAGGAAAGGATGCAGTCCAAAGGAGTAAACATGTCAAGAGGCTTGATAGCACCATTTTTTACTCTTTTTTTTATTATAATTTATTTATTTATTTTTTTAAATTTTTTGGAAGAAGGAAAACTTTTAAGATAATGCTCCTTGAGAGGATAAACCATGATATGCCAAGGATCCAAAATGATATGCTCAAAGATGCCGATAGGGAAAGGAAGATGACAGAGGAAAATAAAGGATAAGATTTTATGCAAAGCGAGTGAGGTTGTAAGATAGGAGGAATAGGCAAATGAGGAAAAAGAGTAGAAGGTAGAGAGATAGTGAATAGAAGAATTGTGAAAGGGTAGACGGAAAGGAAGGCAAGATCAACATCAACACACACCTTGAAGGGTGAAAAAAGGATGGAAGAAACGTGAATGATGGAATAAGTGAAGGAATATGGTGAATGGATAGCAGAGGTTGCGGTTTAGGCGCATGGAATGAAAGAATATTTTTGGAAGAAGATGAAGTGGAAGCCTTTGGAAGCTTTAATGTCAACTTCACTTGTTGCTCAACATGAGAATCTTTCAAGAGAGACTTTGGATTCCATATAGTCATAGGCTTTTAATTTCTTTTTGATGGTTTAGAGAGAATATCTTCAATGATGAATTTTGGAACCCAGACTTGTCTTGTAGTTTTCTTCTTGGTTATCTCTTTTGACTTTATGCCCCCATGTTGATTAGAGGAGACATGGTGATCTTATTTTTTAGAGGGATTCTTGTATTGCTTCTTTTTATTGTATTGAACATTCAAGTTTCTTCCAAAAGACTTGGGACTTGTGGAGGAAGAAGAAGAATATGACTGGTTTAGATGGGTGGATGGATGAAAAGGATTCAAGGGTATGCATCTATGTTGATCTTGAGGAAAGATAGGAGATGGCAGGACGTAAGGACCTAAGATGGACGATGAATTAGGAAAGTTAGGAGGGTAAGTGAAGTGCCATAAGGACCCAAGATGGAAGGAAAACATAAAGCCCTTAGTATTGGTGGAGGAGGTCCAAGGATGGATGTGGAAGACGCAAAATGATAATCAATAAGTTCATCAGCATGTATATGATAACCAAGGCTATCAGCATCTTTAGAGTGAGCATTGGGATTTTCATTAGGATTGTTAACATGTTGAATAATAGCACCTTCTTTGATAGGAATGTTTGAATCTTGGAAACACTTAGGAAGAGTAGAAAGTGGAAGCGAACATGGAGTGGTAGAACAAGAAGATTGAAGAATTTGATCTTGACAAGGATCTTTTGATAGCATAAGCACATAATTTTTCTCTTGATTTTCAATAGGCTCAACATTGGAAGTAACAATACCATTTTTAATAACCTTAATGGAAGTATCATCTTTGGAAAGCGCAAGTGGGGTAAGGTTATTTTGATTTTTAATAAGCTCAATGGTGTAAGTAGTAACTTGATCTTGCTTAGGAGAAGACTTAAGATAGGGCGGAATGAATGAGAAAGGGTGTGCAAGATCAAAAGAACCATGGAATAGATAAGAGACATCATGAAAAGGATTGGATGACATGGAGGTTCCTTGATCTTGATCTTTCTTTATGTTCCTTTCTTTATCATTTTTAGAGTCCTCTTGACATGGAACCACTTCTAAGGACAAGGAAGCATGTTGGAATTGTATGGAAGACTTGGGAAGAGATGGGGAAGGATTAGCTGAAGTAGGCATTATAGAATATAAAGGCTTAGGATCTTTATGTTTAGCATTATTGAAAGTATTTGCAGCCAAGTGAAGGTTAGCTTGAGTTTTTTTAATAGGTATCCCTTGAGAAAAACTATAGGAAATCGCATGAAAAGCATTAGGACCTTTGTTGGATGAAGGATTTGTGAAAGATTTGAAAAACTTGGAGACTTTAGGAGATGTATGAGTATTGTAGGAAGTAGAGGATGGAATGGAATCATCATAAAACAAAGGTTCATCATTAATGTGATCTTACTCAAGAGTGTAATCTTTATTTTTAGCATGAGAGGTCTTAGAGGAGAGATTCATATAGTATTTACATTTATAATCAGCATGAAAAGATTTCTCTTCCTCAATAGAAGTAGATGTATCATCTAGGTATTTTTCACAAAAATCATCAAAGTCTCTTTTGAAATCAGATTCATATGGATGGCCATCACAATCTATCCAATGTGACAACCCATTACCAGTAAAAAAAAGCACATGATTAGGAGGATTCTTAGGAATAGAGGTGTCATAGGTATCACTACATTGTCCATCATCATAGTCATCAAAGATGGGAGTGTCACTCTTCATGGAAGAGGTATCATAAGGGTCATCTCAATGCTCATTATGGTATATCTTGAGAAGAGAAGTAAGACTCTTGGGAGAAGTAGAAGAAGAACGAGATCATGCAAAGGAGGAAAGTGAAGACCTAGTGGAGGAAGAAGACGTGGATGATGAGGAAAGATGAGAAGACTTAGAAGATGAAAGAAGTTTGGAAGAAGGAGGTTGTGACAAAATCATGCGTATGATCCTAGAAAAGGTGTCTGATTTAATCAATTTTTTTTCTAGTTTTGTCATAAATTAATTACCCATGCGATTTTTGGAGGAATGATACTCTTTGAATTGAGAAATGAGTTTGAGATCATCTATTTTCAAGAGAGGTTCCATAACAAGATATGTGAGATTCATGGTTCTATAAGAGGAGGAATTAAGCATGGGAGTGACAAAAGAGATGAATATAAGAAGGTAGACTAGATAATAAGAGAAAAAGAAATAAGAATATGTGAAGATCTTAGGAAGAGGAGGAAGAAGCATGAAGGAAGAAGAGAAATGATGGAAATGGGACACTAGGAAGACATGGGAGATGTGGGAGAAAGAAGACCAAGAGTCATTTTGTGCAACTTGATACTATTTACATTCATTTGGATGTTGAGAAACATGTCATAGCACTTTTGGGGAGGTCTATTGAAGTTTTTATCACTCGAGAACTCAGATTTGTTCATTTTAATTGACCAACTAGATGCATTAACAAATTTTTATCATTAATCAGGCACACAAGACAACAATCAAGGAGTTCAAGCAAACAATTGTCTTCAAACAATGAGCAAGGGACAAATCAACCTTGCACATGATCAAGAATAGTGTCGTAGTATTTCTACTCCCTAAAAATTCTACTTGTGTATGTTCTCAAAATGTTTTTCAATCACGCACATAGTCCTAGAAAAGAAAGAGTTGGTTGCACTATGGTTCTTAGTAATGGTTAACTCTGCAACTTTTGCAATCTCAAGTGGGTGAAATCCAATCCTCGTGCACCGAGGTTTTGACACAGTCTGATAATTTAATCAATCAAGAGCTGCCGAGGAGATTTGACAACCCAACAAGAAACCACACCCGTGGAGATTTCTTCCACAAGGACATTTATACAGCGGTTGTTGCTACCATGATAGAAATGGCTATTACCACTTGAGGTTCCATCCACATGGTTTACCCAATAAAGGGAATGTCCACTATGGTTAACCCTCTCTAACAAGGAAGACTCACAATATGAACCACATGGGGACTTGGTTCAGATTCAAGGGTTAAAATTTTTTGATTCCCCCAAAAGGGAAAAGAGCATAATCCTCTAGCCTCTTCACCTCACCCAGACATAGAAAAAAAGATTAACTGACCCACTAATTTGAAATCACCTCACCCAAGGTTTGTATATCAAGAAAAATGACCACCAATCTTAAGAGAGAAAGTACCGTCTGTGAGTGTGTATTTGGGAACCTGTTAAGAAAGACACAAACACTTAATAAGTCATTGCATTAGCATGAAATGGTTAGATAAACATGAAAAACCATCTAATATTTTCCTATTGCCTGCTAACTAGGAAGAGTGTAATTAGTAACATATCAACCCTCAAAATATGCTACAAATCAGTGACGAATACAACCTAGCATGAAGTATTTTTAGATTAAAACAAGCTAAAAAGATGATAATTATGCATTCTAGCTCTAAAAGTGTAAATGAAAACAATGCAAAAGCATGAAATGAGAGATGAAATATGATTCTCGAATTAATCTAGCAGCATAACAATGCATTTACAATCTAAAGTGAAGGCTTATTTACTCTAAAAAATGGCTTCTATTTATAGAAGAATAGGAGAGAGAGAGAGGGGGGACAAGGTGAATTTATGGGCTAGGAGACTCGTAAATGGAAATGTGAAAAGCATTAATGCCCAAGGCATTAATAAGGCATGGGAGACATAGGCTTAAGGTCTTCATATTAATGAAGGCCTTAAAGAATCATGGGAAGGGTGGCTTGAGAAGGTGGACCTTAAGAAAGTCCAGCTTGAGAAAGTGGACTTTCTCAAGTGGGTGGAGTTGCTAAGTATTCCTTAATGGAATGTGACAACATTAGGAGGTGGGTTAGGACTAGAATTGGTTTTAGAATTAGATTAGTGTGGGTGAATGGGTTGAGATGGGTTAGAACCCAGGGTAGAGGTGGTTGAGATAGGTTAGGTTAGGGTTTAGGGGAATATAAATAAATGAAATAAACTTATTTAATTCATTTAATAATATAAGAATTAATTATTTAAACAATGAAATTAGTTTTTAATAATTAGGGGACTATAGCCATTTTAATTAAATTAAATAGGCTAGGGGAATGGGCTATTTTGCAAGTGGGTAATTGATTTAGAGATTCATTTAATTCCTTTACAATTAAATACTATAGCCATGTTTGATTTTGGTTTGATTTAATTGGTTTAAATTGATTTGAATTGTATGGCTATAATAGTTAATATAATTCAGTGATAAAAATCACGTAGGACATTAAATTGATTCGAAGAATTATGCCAAGCAGTAATAGGGTCATTTGGACATAATCAAGGGTATGATCACACTTAGGGAAAATATGGTCCATAGTTAGAATAGACCAAATTTAGGCAGTTACATTTGCCCCTCTTTGAATTGATGTGCGAGCAGCGCATTGATTCAAAGAAAGTTTTTGATTTTGACTTCAGAAAGATTGAGAATCTCATTCTTGGTTGTCGAACGAAATGTTGATGAGATCAGTCTCGCACTTGATTGAACAACACTAATAGAATTGATTTTGAACTTTGTTGTCGTCCAAAGATCAATAAAAGATTTTAAAAATACCAATTCTGAACTTGGTTGTCGTCCAAAAAATGATAATAATGATTCTGAACTTGGTTGTCGTCCAAAAAAATCAGTAAGAAGTTGCCAAGAGATTTAATAAAAATATTTTTAAAATGAGGAAACATAAGATATCCAGCTCATGAGAACCAAAGCTTTCTATCCAACAATTCTGACTTTAGTCAAGGAAACTGTTATGCCCCTTAGTTTGTTTGATAACGAAGTCATTTTAATGTTGTTTCGAGCAAAAATTTAATTGATGATAGTGTGATCATGCCCCCTCGGGAACAAAATCAAAGGAAAAAGAATAAATCCCTCAGTTGAAATGATGTATTCACTTGTAGACAGTGGTAGGGAAAGAAAGAGTGGAGTAGAAGAAGGTGTGTTTAAAAATAAACACACGATTAGCAAGTTAATTATGCAAAAATATGAGTGATAAAGCTGATAAAATGATGTTTAGACCAAGATGTATGATGAAATGTGCAGTATTAACCAATGTTAGGAACAAATGAAGCAAAGTCACAATTTTCAAAACTGCCGCACAAATGACACTGTGCTGCTGAAAACATTGTAGGCACCTTTGATTTGGTTCCTGATTGAGAAAAAGAGAACACAGATGAATTTGTAAGTGTCTAGGAGGAGTTTTGGAACCCCTAAATGTCTAAAAAGACCCATATAAGCTTCCAAAATTACCATTTCACTATTCATTTTCACTTTCCTCCATAGAAATTTAGAGAGCTCTATAGTGAAGATGGTAGTCCCCGTGAGGAAGCACCGATTTGAGATGAGCCGTCGACACTAGTGACCAGCTGACTACCCACAGCCGGTAAGTACTCAATAAACTACCCTGTAAATTTTGCATTTTTGAATTTCATGCATTTTTTAATGTTTTAGAGCTAGTTGAATGTAGGATCACATCCAGGATTATGGATTGCATCCTATCAATCCCGACTCGTATCCTATTTTTCCTGAGTTGTATCCAATTTTTCTAGATTTATATGTCACATCCAGGTTTTCCAGGATCGCATCCCGTCCATTTGGTTTTGTCATGTTTTTGATCAAAATCCATCAGGGGATCACATCCCATTTGCTTGGGATCGTACCCCGCATTTAGGATTGCATCCTGGTTTTTAGGGATCGCATCCCAGATACGCAATCGCATCCTGTATTTCCAGAATCACATCTGGTAGAATACTTATATTTTTAATTTTCTTTAATCTGTTTCATCCTGTAAACCTAGAATGACTTAGCAGAGTAGGATTCTGACCCTTGTTGTAGATATTTTTTGATGTTTTACTGTTGTGTCCAAAATCAGGCCCAGTTTGAGGTAGTCGCCTTTCGCGACACTTATCCTGCGTGGGTGCTTGCATTGTCTTGCCAACTGTCAGATGATGAGCAGGCCACCATGATTCGATGTGGATTATGGTCATTGATGGGTTTACCCGAGATTGGGGTGAATCAAGGGTTGTTGACGGCTCTGGCTGAGAGGTGGCATTTTGAGCACGACACCTTCCACCTACCCATGGGAGAGATTACTGTGACACCTGAGGATGTCTGGAGGATCTTCTGAGTACCGATGGTGGGACATGAGGTGTTCTTTGAGTCCAAAGCTAACGTGGCAATTGGGACTACTCAGAGATTCTTTCAGGATGACACCATAGATAGGAGATACTTGTCATGGGACTATGTGGTCGATCACTATGATCGACTAGTTGTGTACTTAGCCAGATTGGTAGGCAGCATCCTCATGCCAGATAGAGGTCAGCATGGATTCTTAGTTGGCTGGGTGAGCATGGTGGAGTAGATGATCATCCACCGCTGACGCTTCACTTGGGGTAGCTGCATACTGGCACATATGTACAAAGTGCTTCATGAGATTATGTATCACTATACTCGCAACATGACTGTTGATATACTGATTCTTCAGATTTGGGCGTGGGAGCACATCCCTGTCACATGGCCGATAGTAGATAGGCAGAGGGCACCTGAGCAGCCCTACATATACATGTATGCAGGCCTCTTACAGCAGCCCCATCTAGGCAAGGTTGACTACTGGTGCCGCCTTTGTGATGACATGACAGAGGTTGTCTAGCGACCTTATTTAGATTGTGAGGTGTGGACATCTGATGCTCAAAAGGTTCCATTTTTGTGTTAGAGAAGATATCTAATAGGCCAGATGAGATACATCATAGAGCACTTCCTGATTAACAGAATTTTGAGGCAGTATGGGTAGTGATAGGGCCGTACAGAGGATGTTGTAGTTTATGCTTGTATCAGGGATGAGTTACCTGATTGGGGTGCACAGTTGACCTATGAGATTGCATCCCAGGAGATCCAAGATATGGATGTTGTAGACTAGGACCTTCATCTTGATGTTGAGGATGTAGGAGTTTCAGATGGGTATGCTACCGAGATGCTCCAGTATCCCTTTCCATGATTTACTATGCCTGAGGAGATCATTCCTCATATAGAGGAGCCACTAGAATATGATCTTGATGACTGACCCGTCAGGGGGAGAGGAGGTAGAGATAGGGCTCCTGGGAGACATGGGGGCCGTGCTGATGGTAGAGATGGTGGAAAAGATGGTAGGCATCCTACCCCAGATGATAGACATGATGGAGATGACAGGGGTGGTGGCAGAGAGGTTGCTGATATAGGTGGTCCCAGCAGTAGTGGGTAGGGCAGATGACAGAGGTTTAGATTTATGGCCCCACAGAGAGATACTGGCCCATTACTAACTAGAGATCAACAGAGGCAGTGACAGTAGGGGCCACTAGAGAGGCCATAGGATCAGGATGCTGGCAGGGATGGAGATCCTTTATCAAGATGTGAGCAGGAGAGGGAGAAAATTCAAGCTTGGATTATAGCATTAGAGGCTAGAGCCATAGCAGCAGAGTCTAGGCTGGCCATATCAGATGGCTTGTTGTTAGACCGAGACAGGAAGATGGAGAGGTTGAGGGCAGAGAGGGATGCACATGCCCGCATAGCAGTCCATCAGGGATAGAGGGAAATATACTATTATGCCCTATATCATGTCATAATGCCAGAGGGACAGAGAGCTCCCACATTTTCTCGAGTGGCCCAGCAGTCAGAGGGGGACATGCCGCCTCCATTAGCACCTTTTGCACCACCTCCTCCTCATCCTGACCAGGGAGAGGGGGTGGGACAGAGCTGACATTGTTGTATCATTTTGTCATTTTGAGATCATACATGTATATATAGATCCTGCTGAGATCCCCTCTTTTGTACATTACATTCATACATATATCTGATTTATTTTTGGCATACTGATACTCTTTATGCTCACTGATACACTTTATACTGTCTGATACACTGTATGCTCACTGATATTCTTTATGCTTTGATTTGTACCATGTTCATACTGATATGTATCTGATGCAGTTTCTTGATTCTGCCATGTTTCTTGTGGTAAATGTATCCATTTTGCTCTCCATAGATGTGGTATATGTATCTTTTGCACATGTGATGATATCTTGATCTCTTGATGAGTTAGTTTATAGATGATAACATCATTTTATGATTTGGATGTGATGAGTACATTACTGATATAAATATGTTGTTAAATGATACTCATGTGAAAATGTAAATGTATGTTTCTTTTTTATTTTTTCCGTTTCTGCAAAATAGATGTATGGATGCACTTAGGATGTAAAAGTAAAAATGCAATACATGGATGCTGTAGTTTTGTATTTTCCATTTTCTTCTTTTCAAATGAATGCAAAATGTATGCTATGGATGTGTAACAATATTTGATATCAGTAATATAGATGATGTATTTAACTTGATATTTTTAGAAGAAGATAGAAACCATTTTTGAGCACAAAAATGCCTTATGTTGTTTATTTAATAAATGCATCATTCAATCTCTAAATGCAGCTATATGAGGACTCTTAGGACTTGTCACTGATTTAGCAAATGTGGCTTTTATCATCATTGGGCGGTTTTGGAATGGATACCATCTGATAGTACAACCATCACTAATACCCACTGATATTATGATAATATGAATACTATATTTTATTGAAATGTCAGAAATAGACTTAGGCATCAAGGCACAGAAGCCAGGATAACAAAATAGTCACCTTCCTTTTAATATACTAGATTCTGATTAAGGCAAGATATTGGACCCGCAATGACCTTGAAAATTCATATGTTTGGGTACATTATGATTCGTATACCTTAGTGAGAATTTGGATCAGAAAATAGACAAGGAAATTATTACAACCTCACCGTAGTTTACACATAATGAAGACCGAGATATATGCGGCTATCCACCCATAGTGGCAGCTCTTACCATAAACATCCAATTCAGGTGAAATTTATAGGATCATTTGGAATAATCACCATATGCAGAAACTTAAGAAAACATTATGCCCCCTATCCTTGTGACTCTTTGTCTTTGGCCAGACGTCATTGAGTAACTAAGAAGACAAAACAAATCATCAATTGAGAATCAATCCAATAAAATGTATAATTACTTAGATGCCCCTAGTTGAAAACATCATCAAGACATTTAAGAATCATAATCAAACCATTATCAAACTGTGTGTTTAAGTAGTACTTGTTCATCCATACGTCAAACACAGTAAAGATTCATCAATCATAAAAGTGTAATACTAGCAATATGGTGTTCCATGTTTGTGTATTGATAGGATAGTCTATTTATGTTTGTGATCCAATACGGCTTTGTAGGAATGTTGTTAATGTTATGTCCCATGTTTTGAAAAGACACCCTTGTTTTGGAAAGAGTGACATTGTTTTGCATATATCGAGAAACATATTGTTAGTGAGGAAAACCAACCTAGAGAAACCTAGCAACTGCGACTGACTATGACAACAAAGATGCCCCTAGTGCAGAATGACTTATTCATAAGATGTACAGATAGACAAATCCCAAGCGAGGATAAGATAGTCATGTAGGAAAATGAAGTCAGCGTATGAGCAGAGGAAAATTTATGAAGGCCTAGTATCAGTAGTGCATTGATAGATGGAGCGCAGAACACAAGTGATGCCTGATTGCCAGGTTTTCACCACTTGGCAAGATCTTTTTCTTTCTTTTTGCTACCAAGATGCCTATTTTACCAGGTGCTCATCAAGACACTTTTCTCTTTTTCAATTTTTTTGCTATTTTTGCTTTTTTGAATGTTTTTATAGTATCAAGGCGCCTGTTTACTAGGTTTTCACCAAGGATACCCATTTGGTAGGACTTTTTCCACTATTTTTGGATTTCTTCAGGATCAATTTTCTCAATGTTTTTGGTATTTTTCAAGAACTTTCTGCTGTACAGGCTCTACTAGCCGAACATTAAGTGTAGAACCGCTTCAAATGTAGAGTGTTGATAGGATTTGGAAGAACATCTCCCTCAGGTGTAGCTAACTGATAAGCTCCAGTCCCAAAAGAATCAGTGATAACATAAGGTCCCATCCAGTTAGGTTCAAACTTTCCTTTCTGTTCCTTGTTGGGTTGGTTCTTAGGATTCTCTTTGAGAACAAGGTCTCCCACTTCAAACTTGCGTGGTTTGACCTTTTTATTGTAACCTTTGGACATTATTGCTTGATACACTTTGAGGTAATCGAACGCTTGTTGTTTATGCTCATCTAGTAGGTTCAGTGAATTTATCCTATCGATGCGGTATTGCTCATCAGTAACCAGTCCTTGTAAAGATATTTGCAAATATGGAATTTCAACCTCAATAGGTAATACCACTTTAGCGCCATAGACTAGAGAAAATGGCGTGGCTCCAGTTGGTGTTTGGATGCTTGTTTTGTAGGCCCATAGTGCCAGATTCAATTGTAGATGCCAGTCTCTGCCAGACTTACTTACATTTCTGTGTAGAATCTTGAGGATATTCTTGTTGGATGCCTCGGCTTGTCCATTACCTTGAGGGTAATAGATTAAGGAGAAATGTTGAGTAATATGTAATTGTTCACAAAGGTCATCAATGTCTTGATTTTTAAATTGGCCCCCATTGTCTGTCACAATTGAAGGGGGTATCCCATATCTACAAATAATGTAGTTTAGAATGAACATAGCCACCTGCTTGCCAGTGGCTTTGATTAGCAACACGACTTTGACCCACTTCATGAAATACTCAGTGGCCGTAATGATAAACTTATGTCCATTTGAAGAGTTGGGATATATTTGTCCAACCAAGTCAAAGGCCCATTGCTGAAATGGCCAATGTGTTATGAAAGGTATAAGTTCTCTGGTAGGAGCATGAATAAGGTTTCCATGTGTCTGGCATTTAAGACATGCTTTTGAAAATTGAATAGCATCTTTCTCCATGGTAGGCCAATAATATCCTACTTTGAGTAGTTTCTTGGCTAATGAAAATTCATTCAAGTGTGATCCACATACACCTTCATGGACATGTTTTAATGCTAGATTAGACTCTTCAAGTTCTAAACAATGAAGAAGTGTACCATTGAGACCGCATCGATATAGGTTGTTAGTTATGAGTATGTAACACGATGTTGTCCTAATCAGGGATCTTTTCTCATTTCTAGATAGATTGGCAAGAATGGTTTGATTGGAAAGATAAGCAATAATATCGGCATATCAAGATTGATCTAGAGTAGTTAAGGCACATATTACCTGGTATTCAGGGGTATCAAAGGCAGGATAGGAGATTTCTTCCACCAAGAAGTCATAGCAGAATTGATGTTCCTCTAGTTGCAACATGGATGCCAAGGTAGCCATAGCATCTGTAGCCTTGTTCTCTGATCTTGGTATCTGCTGGAAGGTGACGAAGACAAAGTACTTCTTCAGATCATCAACTAGTTTCTTGTAGGGCATCAAATTTTCATCTTTTATTTGATACTCCTAATTGACTTGATTGATAATTAGTTGGGAGTCACCATACACGTGTAATTATATGATCTTCCATTCCATGGCTAGCTTGAGGCCATTGATCAACCCTTCATATTTGAGATGTTGTTGGTGCATGGAAACATCAATTTGTAAGATTTAGGAATCTTGTATCCTTGTGGAGTTATGAAGAGAACCCCGCTCTAGATCCTTGTTGCGTGAAGGAACCATCAAAGTACATCTTCCAGGGATGTTCAGTGAGATGCATGATTGTTTCATCAGGAAATTCAATTAGTAGAGGTTCATCATCCTAGAGTGGTGAATCAACAAATTGATCTGCAAGCACTTGTCCTTTGATATCTCTTTGTTCAACATATTCAATGTCAAACTCACTCAGAATGAGGACCCATTTTGCCAATCATCTTGTTAATGTTGTTCTATTCAAGAGATACTTTAGAGGATCAATCTTAGCAATGAGCTTTACTGTATGAGAGAGCATGTAGTATCTCAATTTCTGTCATGCGAAGACAACTACTAAGCATGCTTTTTCAATAATGCTATAATTAAGCTCATAGGTGACCAGTGTTCTATTAATATAGTAGATAGCTCTTTCTTTCTTCGTCTCATCTTCTTGTGCCAGTAATACTCCTAGGGATGTAGCTATAGATGAAATATATAGAAGTAAGGGTTTTCCATGAATAGGCACTATAAGAATAGGTGGAGCAGCTAGGTACCCTTTCAATTCTCTGAAGTTTGTTTCACAGTGTTCATCCCAGTTGAATGTAACCCCTTTATGTAGTAATTTAGTAAAGGGTTGTGCCTTATCTCCAAGTTGGGACATGAATCTTCTGATAGACTAGAGTCTCCCTTGTAGTGTCCTCATTTGAATGATATTACGTGGAGGATCCATCTCTAAAATAGCCTTTACCTTTGCAGGATCTACCTCGATTCCCTTGGCCGATACTATGAATCCTAGGAGCTTCCCTGGTTAGACCCCAAAGGTAAATTTCTTGGGGTTGAGTCTGAGTTGGAACTGTTCCATTCAATCCAAGATCTTTCTTAAGTTAGCAATATGAGTACCTCTTTCTTTGGATTTAGCCAATGTGTCATCGACATAGTCCTCCATGTTCTTGTGCATCATGTCATGAAATATTGTTGTCATGGCTCTTTGATATGTTGCACCGGCATTCTTTAACCCGAAAGGCATGACATTCCAGCAAAAGGTTCCCCAAACGCATGTGAATGCAGTTTTCTCTTGATCTTCAGGGGCAATCTTGATTTGATTATAGCCCGAGAATCCATCCATTAATGAGTAAATTTGGAATCCTACTGTAAGATCTATGATCATGTCAATGTTTGGTAGAGGAAAATAATCTTTTGGGCATGCTTTGTTTAGGTCTCTGAAGTCTGTACAGATCCTAATAGATTTATCAGATTTAGAAATGGGGACCACATTGGATATCCACCTTGCATAGGCAATGAATCAAATAAATCCAGCTTTTAGCAACTTTTCTAACTCCGTTTTTACCAATAATGCAACATCAGGATGCATCTTTCTAAGTTTTTGTTTTACAGGCTTGATCCCAAGAGCTATAGACAAGTGGTGCATGATGAGATTAGGATTTAGCCCTGGCATATCAGTGTAAGACCAGGAAAAGTTGATCTTCTTTTCTTTTAGGAACTCTGTGAACTGTACCTTCTCCTCTTCTAATAGAGATTGTGCCAGGTGAACTATTTGAGGTTTTTTAATAGTGCCCAAGTTTACTGGCTATGTTGGTTCAATCAAAACTGAAGATCTTTCCTGGAAGTGTTCAGGGAGGATATCAAGAGTCTCATCCTTTGGTGCCTCAGAGAGGTTTTCACCATTGGATATGTCTTTTTTCTTTACTATTTTGGGATCTAATACTGCCATAGAGTGGTTTTCACCATCAATCCTCTTTTTTTTTTTTTTTTTTTCAGTTTGTGACTAAGAAACTTGATATCCTCCTGTGATATGTTCTCACTCCTTGCATTGGTGGAAGAAGAGTATGGTTCACAAGCATTGAGATAACAAGCCAGGGAGTGGTCATTGGGAAAGTCAAGGATAGGAATTGGATCCATTTCAGTCTAATCAATCAGGTCTGGAAGTACCAATGTTAGGGAGTCAGAGTCTGAGAAGGACAACATCGTGTTAGTATCAAGACCATTAACTGACATGACATGATCTATTAAGTTAAGTTCTTCAATGTTTAGATCAATAAGAGCAAGATCATCATTAAAAGGGTCATTGTTAGTCGTATGGGGATAAAAATCTAGTGACTCGTCAATAGAGCTCTCATCATCATCTCTCTATAAAAGGAGGCTTCTTTCTTGTAGCCTATGAAATTCTTCTAGAGTTATGTATTCACCAGTGTGTCCATCAATGATCGGGGGGAGGAACTCTTCTTCTGCTTCAGGAGGATCAACATCATTGAAAGGAGTGTCAGGTCATCTACTAGGAGCTGAAGAAGCTGCAAACATGTGAATTATATCTATTCCAATCTCCTCGAAGGCAATAGATAACCAATCCCACTCATAGTCATGAGAGTCTGTGACATCATCATCAGATCTATTCAAGTATTTAGCAATGGTTATCTGATGTACTCAATTTTCTATTTGTAGATCAAAGTGAGGTAGATCGAGGACATGTGAAATTGTAACCAACTGTCCCCAGTTAGGATGTAAATTTTGTGGCCGGGGTGTCTCTTGAGTGATCGTTGCTATGGTGTCTCCTACCTCTTGAATGGGAGGTTTTTCTAGCAAAGGAGTGTGTAGATCCTGTGATGCCTCAAAACTACGTACATAGCGTTCTCCTTGGTATGCTGAATTCTCAGCATCAACATGTAATAATCTCTCATAAGGCCACGGTTCTAGCACTATCTCACTTGTCTTATCACTATCTATTTCAAATGGTGGACTCTTTTTAGAAATAAGTTTATCAATTTTGGTGTTAAAACCCAATCTGGTTTTATCTTTATTGAGGTGGAACTCCATGGGTATGGGTTCAATAATCCCTCATCCCATGTCATTTAGAGGTCCCTTTCCTTTGTAGCCTATTTGTGTAAGAAACTCATATCCCTTTCCATACTGTTATGGGGATATCTTTACATGTTTGACCTTAGATTCCACCGGTTCTCCTTTGTAGAGCCAATCCAAGACTGCCTGTTCTTCTATATTATCTGTAGAAGACGTGGATGCTTTTATCATGCCAGTTGCTTTGTGTACTTTTGGCTCCTTGGATGCTAGAGGTGTAAATGTCAATGAAGGTTTCCCATAGGATCTTGGCGACACTAGAAGTTTTGTTAGTGAGGGAGTTAGATCTAGTTTTTACTCTCCCATACCTGTTTCTTGAAGTTTCAAAGTCTGGCTAAAACCTTTCATAACCATGTCTTTGGTAGTTTCAAGAGCAACTGCATCCAGAGCTTCTTTGTTGTGTGGGATCATGCTACCTGCTTTGACATTGTTGCAAGTGTAGTTGGCATATGTAGGAATCGTCACTTCCACCCCATTATATGGGAATTTTATGCATTGGTGGTAAGTGGACGGTATAGCTTGCATCTCATGAATCCATGGTCTCCCTAGAAGGATATTCTAGGCCAATGGTAAATACCAGACTTGACATATGACATCCCTGTCAATCGGCCCAACTCTGATAGGTAGACAAATAATACCTCTGGAGGATCTTTCTTCCTCATCATAGGTCTTGATAGTTATCTTGTTTCTAGAGTCAATTGTTTTCTCTGAGAGGCCTAGTCTCCTGACCAAATCTAGTGTACAGATATTCAATCCTGCACCTCCATCTATCAATACACGTCTAACATAGGATTTATGGATAAGTACTTCAATATGGAGGGGTTGATTGTGTGGATGGGTCAATGATTTTTCATCCTCTTCAGAAAAAGAGAGGTAATGTGGCGCTGAGATATGATTAACCATCGCTTGGAACTTGTCTATATCTATATCTTTTGGAATATTAGCAGCGTGTAGGGCTTGTTCTAGGATTTCCCTATGTACTGTGGATATCTTGAGCAATTCAAAGATAGAAATTTTGGCAGTGGTCCATTGCAATTGGTCTACCAAGTCATATTTCTCTCTAGGGATAGTGACCACATGTTTTTCCACTAGTTTAGGAATAGTCACAATAGGAACCGTTGATGTTGATGCCGGTGTCAGTTTTGGAGGTCCTTTGATCGTAACCTATGCTTGGCTCTATGTTATAGTGTTTAAATGGGATGAGGCCCATTTAATTGTGATTACATTAATGGATTCAGTCTTAATGTTGAGCATGTTAATCACATTATCATTCTTTGAGTAGGTGTAGTTTACCTCATTACCTTTCCCTTTAGATGTTTCTCCTTGATTGTAATTTGGAAAGGGTTTGTTGAACGATGTATGGTCCTCATTGGTAGTATGTCCATCTACCTTGATCTTACCTCCCTCGATGAGGTCTTGGATAATGTGTTTAAGCTTAAGACAATTATTTGTCTTGTGTCCCTTATTTTTGTGGAAGATACAATAAGAGTTATCATCCCACCACCTGGGTTTGACCATTGGTTCCCACAGTTTGGAATCAGGAATCGGAATAACTTTGTTGTCAACCAATGTTTTCAAGATAGTCTCAAGAGGTTCCCCTAAAGGAGTGAATGTTCTATGTGTCTTTGAAGTCCATGTTCGTCCTTTGTCATTGTCATTGTTTGCCTTGGGAACAGGAGGTGTTACTTTAGCCTCTTTACTTGCTTGCATGCCATTAGTTAGATTGAATGCCTCGGTTTTAGGATTAATGTTAGAGGCATCAACCACTCCATCATTAACAACATTTTTGTTCTGCTTCCACCATTTAGGCTTGGAGTTAGAGCTGCTGGTCTTGTTCTCATTTTGAAGAGTGATCTCTCATCTTTTGACCATTACTTCATCAATACAGAGGGCATTCTTAATCATCCTATCAAAACTAGGAGAATCTTGCATTTGGAGAGCGTAACTCAATTCAGGAACTAAATTATTGATGAAGATTTCCATCTTCTCCATTTTAGGAATGACTCTTGAATATCGTGCAAAAATCTTCCTCCATCTTTGTAGAAAGTGTGTGAATGATTCTCCTATTTTTTGTTTTGTGTTACACAAGTCCATCATAGTGACATCATGCTGAATGTTGTAGGAGTAGTGTTGAATAAATCATTGGATCAACTCCTCAAATGTCTTAACTTTAGGGTTTAGTTTCGAGAACCATTCCATGGCATTACCTCCTAAACTTCCTAGAAAAATTCGCATGAGATATGTCTATTCATGCATGTACTCGATGCTAAGGGCACAGAATTCCTTTACCTAGTCGTGTGGATCAGTTTCTCCCATATACTTGTCATACTTTGGCCTTGCCACATTGGGAGGAAATGGAACCATTGTGATACTCTTGTCAAAAGGAAATGGACAAATGGTGTCCAAAGATTATTTTGTTTTAGGCTTTTCCTTCTCTTGCTTGAGGTTGGTGAGTTTTGTTTGCATCTGATTAAGCTGCTTGGTAAGGATAGATATGGGGTTGGGTACTTCCTTCTCTTTGATATTTTCCACATTATAATCCTTGGGTAACTTAACATTGGTGGATGCTAAATGGAGAAAGTAATTTTATTTGTCATCACTAATTATCCATTCCAATAGCTTGTGGATCCTTTTACTTTGTTTAAGTTTTTCATATTCATCTTCAGGGATCTCTTCTTCACTGTCTGACCCAAACGGATTATGTTCATATCTGGGTCTCTCTTGTTCTTCCGAGCCTTCAGATTGTGCTTGTTTGCCATCATTATAACCTTCAAAATCCTTACTCCATTCATTAGTGTTGGTATCCATTTGAGGTGAATCTAGATCAAGAAGGAAATTGCGAGAAGTTTCTCCTCAAAAGATGGGTGTTTTAGGAGGCACTTCTGATCCTTTAGTTGTGTAATTGTTGCATCTTGTGTTAACCATGAAGTTTTTTTCTCAACTTCGTTAACATTTCCCAATAGTGCAAGGAAGGATTTCAGATCGTTCAAGTGGGTGTGTCCAGGTAGAAGTAATTGTTTGTTTGTTTTATGGATGTAAATGATTCCAACGTCAGAGGGTTAGAATGCCATGATAGTGAGCTGGGAACCAAATTGTTGATAGAAAATAGGTAGACCACACGTATTAAATAGATCATGAAAGACTGACTAAACATGCAAGGTGGACGTTTCAAAAGTGTTTGAAAATAACAGTAGGGAGACCAGAAGAGACAACAGGGACCAGCTAAAGAGCAAAAAGGGTACCTAAAACAACTGAGACTTTCTAAGAAAAACTGCTAGAAATGCACACTATCTTGAATGCGAGCTCCCAGATACGAGCCTCTAATGGTACCAGATGTAGTCCTAGAATCTGGATGCGACTGTATGTTGACTAGATGCGATCCTAAACCCTGAATGCGACTCAGGAAAAATAGGATGCGATCTTATTATGGTCTTGTCAGTTTTGGTCAATTCTAAAAAGTTTGTTTTTGAAGTGCGTGAATTTGAATGCTTCCAGATTGTGTCAAGAGGTGTCATGAGATGTTAAAAACACTTGTACTCTAGGGTTTGAAATTTGTTGATTGTTTTGAGGAGCTTATCTTTTTAGTGATCTTTTGAACACATCAAACATTTTTGCATTGTTAAGAGGATGAATCAAACACACATATTTTCCTATTCTCTAGGTGGAGGATGAAAATCTTTGCTCATTGACTTAGGTACACACTCAATTGCTAATTAAAATATAGCCATCACCAAGCACACAATGACTCCAGTCATGATGGTGTATTAGCCGACTCCAAATGCAAGTGAGGGCACGATATGATGAGTGTCTTGGGGAAATTACTTTTTTCCTTGCACAAAGATTATCACCCTTTCAGGGATGAATCAGGAATTCTTTTAGTTGAAGTTGTTGTAGATTATTGGGCAATCCGTTTGAAACTATCCCCCATAGAATTGCACAAGGAAAAATTGAGGTGTATAGCCCTATGAGTACCCGAATATATGTAGTCTCGCAAGAAAGATTCAAGTGGCTCTGCTCTACATACACCCAAATATGTTTAAGGAATGATGTCAAAATTCCAAGAACAAAAACAGCTCCATCTTCCGAGGCTTTAGCCTACAAGGAAGCAACTATTTATAGTGAGTTGGAAGGGTTAGCGTAAGACCTGTCCTCACTTGGGTCATTCCCAGGAGATTTTTTCCTCAACCGGTAGGCCCTCTACTATTAAAAGATCAGTAACCAAGATTAGCAAGCTTAGGATTTCTAGATTTCTGATTCTTCAAAAGAAGAAGACCATACTCTCCTAGTCCATGTCTTTTTCTCCTCAAACACTTAAAAAAAAATTTCTTTCCCTCAAGCTATGTTGAGCTTGATTTAATCATTCTTATTTTAAAGAAAACAGAAAGGGAAAGTTTGTTTTGTACAATTAACCACAAAATTTAGTGAGTTTGTGTTGTTCAATTTCTGATCCAAAAGCAATTAAATGATGTGTTTTTCATTGAGCCCACATGATTTAGTGCTTTGTTTTATTCAATTACTGAGTCCGAAAAAGAATTATACGATTTTGTTCATTGATCCCACATGATTTAGTGATTTGTGTTTGTTCAATTTCTATCCCCAAAATGAATTAAACAGTGTGTTTTGCTTTTTCATGTACCCCCAATTTTATCACAAATTATAAGACAACGTTCGATTTTCTGATTCTCCTCAAGAGGAAAAGAGCATAATATCTAGTTGTTTTAGCAAGTGGAGAAATGGTCTTAAGTTTTTGAAAAGAAAATAAATAGAAGTCAAGATGGATGGGGTTTGGCAACCTGTAAAACCATGTTAGTATCTGTTTAATCCAACTCCATGAAAACCACCAAAATACCTGCAAACACTTGTTAATTTGTAAGATACAAAATGCACAACTTGTTAGACATGTTAGGATTAGGCAAACAAAGTAGACAAGCTTTCTAACCAAATATGAGCCTAAAATCCTACTGAATGCGATGTAGTATCCAGTATACAAGCTTCCTTACCAAATATGATCCAATGCTCTCCAGATGCGATCCAAAACCAAAAATGATCTGAGAAATCCCAGATGCGATCCATAAATTACGCAATGCGACGGCGTATCTGGGATGCGATCCTGCAAGATTAAATGTGATTCTGTGTTCGAATCCTGAGCATGCAAATTGACAAGAAAGTGTTAGAAAATGAGGCCAAATCAAAATTTAGGCCCCACGATGGGCACCAGAGATGTGAGTGTGTATTTGGGAACCTGTTAAGAAAGACAAAAACACTCAATAAGTCATTGCATTAGCACGAAATGGTTAGATAAACATGAAAAACCACCTAATATCGACCTATTGCCTGTTAACTAGGAAGAGTGTAATTAGTAACATATCAGCCCTCAGAATATGCTACAAATCAGTGACGAATACAACCTAGCATGAAGGATTTTTAGATTAAAACAATCTAAAAAGATGATAATTATGCATTCTAGCTCTAAAAGTGTAAATGAAAACAATGCAAAAGCATGAAATGAGAGATGAAATATGGTTCTAGGATTAATCTAGCATCATAACTATGCATTTACAATCTAAAGTGAAGGCTTATTTACTCTCAAAA
Organism: Thuja plicata; assembly: GCA_018584345.1. NCBI lineage: Eukaryota > Viridiplantae > Streptophyta > Pinopsida > Cupressales > Cupressaceae > Thuja > Thuja plicata. Next base: position 314,400 of record MU224873.1, on the reverse strand, counting down.
ATGGCTTCTATTTATAGAAGAATAGGAGAGAGAGAGAGAGAGGGCGGACAAGGTGAATTTATGAGCTAGGAGACTCATAAATGAAAATGTAAGAAGCATTAATGCCCAAGGCATTAATAAGGCATGGGAGAGACATAGGCTTAAGGTATTCATATTAATGAAGGCCTTAAAGAAGCATGGGAAGGGTGGCTTGAGAAGGTGGACCTTAAGAAAGTCCAGCTTGAGAAAGTGGACTTTCTCAAGTGGGTGGAGTTGCTAAGTATTCCTTAATGGAATGTGACAACCTTAGGAGGTGGATTAGGACTAGAAAATTAGTTTTAGGATTAGATTAGTATGGGTGAATGGGTTGAGAAGGGTTAGAACCTAGGTTAGAGGTGGTTGAGATAGGTTAGGTTAGGGTTTAGGAGAATATTAATAAATGAAATAAACTTATTTAATTCATTTAATAATATAAGAATTAATTATTTAAACAATGAAATTGATTTTTTATAATTAAGGGACTATAACCATTTTAATTAAATTAAATAGGCTAGGGGAATGGGTTATTTTGCAAGTGGGTAATTGATTTAGAGATTCATTTAATTTCTTTATAATTAAATACTATAGCCATGTTTTATTTTGGTTTGATTTAATTGGTTTAAATTGATTGGAATTGTATGGCTATAATAGTTAATATAATTCAGTGATAAAAATCACCTAGGACATTAAATTGATTTGAAGAATTAAGACAAGCAGTAACAGGGTCATTTGGACATAATCAAGGGTATGATCACACTTATTGAAAATAGGTTCCATAGTTAGAATAGACCAAATTTAGGTGGTTACACCGTCAAAATTTGAAGACCAAACCAAGTGAGATAATAACAAATCATTCCCTATGTAGAAGGGGATCTATCGTCGAGAAGAGATTCACATGTAAGACAAGAGAATGAAGCCCATTCTCTCAAGATCACCACAAATAGTGTTCATAGGGCCTAATTACTATGTGAAACATATATGCAAGAAAGAAAATCTAGGTTTATTCCTTTAGAGCAAAAAATGGAAATGTGATCTATAAAAGAAAGAAACACTCAAGCTAAACGCATAAGAGGTTCATTTTTATTTCTAAAATCCAAATGTTATATAGATACAACCAAATACCTCAAGTCCAAAGTAAAACGCTTAGTATATTTTACCTTATTATTTCTTTTGTTGAGCTTTTCCATGAAGACAAGCCACGAACTCTTCAACAAGCAAAACAAGAAAACAAGTAAACATGATATGCAATGTATATTCAACTTATGAAAACCCTAGGGTTAGATCTGAAAATCAATTGTTAGGAGCAATAATAATGAGAAAATAACCCAAATGAGAACTCACATCATGCATTGAACCATGTGAAAAATAAGTGCAAGCTAATCATTAAATGCCCTTTTTTTTAATTTTAATTTTTTAGACCTAGTCAACAAGATTGGACCTATATGATATGAATTCAGATCCTAAACCCTAAATGTAGAAAAGAGACTCCTGTTAAAAAATAGAGAGATTTCTAAAAATGTAAATTTTTTAGCAATATTTTCTGATTTGTGCCCTAGGGACCCTATTTATCAAAACAGACCAGTTTTTAAAGATCGGGTTTTTAAACCATTATTTGTCATCAAAACAAAAAACACAGAGAACACACCCCCTGTAGAATTTGAAGAGCTTTCCAAAAATGTAAATTTTTCCAAAAAATTCACTGATTTGTGACCAGAAATAAATTTTCATTAAAAATCATAAAAGAATTATAAATCGTGAAAAAATGATCCAAAAATCTGATTTTCAAACTGAGACACCTTTGACCCAATGCCAACCTGTAAAAATAATTTTAGACCCAAACTCCAAGCCGTTAGGGCGATATGATCAAATCTTTCAAAAAACCCTAGGTTTTGTCTTCAACTCATCTTGCATAAAGGTTAGACTTGAAAAACTTCAATAAAATAACCATGTAAAGATTAGAAAATCTGAAAATTTGAATAAAATGAAGGAAAATTAGAAGCATCATGCCCCACAGTGGGTGCCAAAAAAGTGTGCTAAAAATGTGTCACACTTCTATGAATCATTGTATCCAAGATTTCTCAAGAATGAAGTCTCGAATGGCGACTCATAGCTTTCTATTCATGGAGTGTAAGGGTTTGTAATGGGGGCCCTTAGATTGACCTAGTTTGTGCCCAAGCAAGTACACCATAAAAAAAGAGATTCAAAGAGGAAAAACAAGAATCCTAGTCCCCATGATCATCAAGTATGCATGCAAATGAAAGCTATTCTATATGATAACAATGCAAGAAAGGAAATTAATCTATATGATAACAATGCAAGATTATTCTATGAAAATAAATACAAATGTAAGATTAATCTATGAAAGGAAACATGAATCTAATCTAAAATGCAAGTGCAAAATTAATCTGAATGGATTGCCATGGGGCATGAAAGAAGAAGACAAGAAGAGAGAAGTTGCAATATCCAAGTTGAAGTGCTCAAATTCTCCTCAAAAGTTGCTCTCCAAACCTGCAGCATAACAATAGCATGAAATCTTAACCTAGAAATTAGAAGAAGAGGTTTCCTTATAAAGAGCAATGGACGGTGGAGATTAAGAGGCAAAAAGAAAATAAGCAATGGTGGAGATTAAATCTCGGTTGATCCATGTGCTCATATTTTCAAAAGGCAAAATCAAAGGCTATGATTAAGAGGTAAAAAGCCCACCACTTAGGAAGATGTGTAAAAAAGGAACTTTATTTATTTTTATTTAATTTATTTCCTTTTTCAACAAAGAGGAATTTAAGTGGGGGTTTTATTTAATTAAAAGAGAGATTTTCTTTTAATTAAATAAGATTATTTTATTTAATTAAAAGGGATATTTTAATTAAATGAGATAATATTATTTAATTAAGAGAGATTTTAATTAAATAAGATAAGATTATTTAATTAAAAAGGAAATTTAATTAAATAAGATTATTTTATTTAATAAAAAAGAATTGTTTTCTTTTAATTAAATAAGATTTATTGATGAAATGATCAAACCTTAGGAAATATTGAAATAATTGAATTAATTATGATTTGAATTAAAATATTGCAAAGCATTGATTCAGGAATTTGATAAATCGATAAATTGATAAATGGGGGCCCATAGTCTGGGCGACCATTTTAGGGTGCATACAATAAGCATGCCATTCTGGGGTTTGTCCATCCTCTAGAGCTTTTGGTCTATGCTCTCATGCAGCTTGCAGTAATGTGACCATATCTACCATATGATGTACAATTTGTCCAAGTACTGTAGTCCCATACATATTGATTACCGATTCTCTTTGGTTGATAAGGAGTTTCTTGACCTTTAGGCTTCCATGCTTGCCTTTTCTTTTTCTAGAATTCAAAACTTGTGTGCCCATTCATTTTTCATGTAGGACAATATTTGTCCATGTAGGTTTCCTTCTTTGATTGATCCATCTTAGACTTACATTCATATGCTTTATGTCCTTTCTTGTTACATTTATAACAAAATCCTATGAATGAAGATGTAGATTTAGGAATACCTTTCATTTTGCCTCTACATACATTTGATGTGTCGCCTTTCTTTCCATAGTGTTTGCATGTAATCTTTCTTGGTCTTGGATTTTCATGGACATTCTTTGGATTGGCTTGATTTGATGATTCTCCATTTTTGGTAAAGCCTAGACCGTTGTTGTTGTTGACTTTTCATTGTCCTTCAAGAAAATCATCCATTATTTTATTTCTTTCTTCATCCTTTCTGATAATTTAATTTTTTTGTTGCTAAAATCTAACCTCATGCATTAGTTTTTCATTCTCTTCTCTTAGTTCACCGATAGCCAATACTCTTTCAATGAGTTCTATATTCATTATGTTTGCTTCTTGACTCATAAGAATAATCTGATTTGTAATCCCATGGTGATGCTCATCATGTCTTTGAATTTCTAATTCATTTTCTTGTAGCTTCTCTATAATCTTCCTCCTATCATCAATAGCTAGTGTTCTTTCTATTTCAGCTTGTCTAGCAAAACTCATCACATCAATCATTCTTACCATCTGGGTCTCTTGACCGATTTGCAGCATCTTTATTTTCTTTGTCATATGTTTATTGATCTCCTTTAGATTTGTGATGTTTTCTTCTGATCTATCTGATACTTTACTTGTATTTGATCCTGAAGACTCAAAGAAATCGGGAATCTCTTCTTCTTGATAATCTTTTTCATTGCTCCGAGTTGCCATACCTTTTCTTTCATCCAACAGCTCTCTCACCTTGATTCTCGCTTCTTTATACTATTCATAGAGCATCTAAATTTCAAGATTTTTATTCTCAATATTTTTATCAAGTTTGTACTTCTCCATTCTATGATCTTTTCTCTTAAGCCTTTAAGCTTTCCAAGAAGAGACTTAGCTCTGATACCAATTGTTGGGATTAATGGGAAGTAGTACTGAGAGGGAAGGGGTGAATCAGTACCTCTAAAAATTTTAACACTTTTCACCTTTCATCATTAGTAATCATTATTTACTATATTATCGACCATATCTGATGTTCTTTCTTATGTATGTAGTATTAATTCATAATCTTAATTATATGCAACATTCATAGAAACATTCATGAAAGTAATAGACACATAACACAAGATATGATATTGCAGAAAACTCTTGTTAGAAAGTAAAACTGCGGTGGGGATGACACCCACAAAACTTCACTATCTACAGAATGGAAGGGAGTCAGTAAAGTCTTACAATTGATCACTTCTAATGATCTACCCTGTTAGGAGTATTGATGTGGAGACCTATTAAGATCTACTCTGTTAAGATCTTTTTAACAACACTAATGAAGTGTGCACTTGGTTAAGAGATTTACAATAGGACTTTTAAGTCCACCTTCCTTGCAAGGATTTCTTAAGTGTACTAAACTTGTTAAAATGAGTATAATGTGTTTGACTTGAATGTATGCAATCTATAATTTCTGATCATAGATCCATTAAAGCTTACAAAATATGAATATCACCTATAGTGATTGATTAATACATTTTCCTACTCGTCGGTAGCCTGTAATCTGTTCTTGAAACTAAATTGATCCTTTTCTGTCCTTTTACATGAATTCTCTTATCTAATCCTTAGATGCTCTCAGTGGCTACAATCATCATTGAACAACATATTCACAATTGATTTGAGCATCTATTTATACAAGTATTTGACCAATTCTAGAATCGCGCATTACAATGTTAACTCTTGATCCAAGGTATACAACTTGACCTTGATACTTTAGTTTGCATGTTTTAAAATAGTTAAACTCATTAAAACAATAATAATTACATTTCTTTCTCTGCACATAATGGTTTTAAAACAAATCAAGAAGCTAAATACAAAACTTCAATGATTTATTTGACGTGGAAAGTCAGGTCCACTTTTTGCGGGATGTAACTGACTGTCAGTTCTTGATCGTCGGGTTGAACTGAAAGTTTGTCGGTTTTCCTTCATTGAACTGATTGTTGGGTTCCCTTCATCTGTTGGGTTCCTCTCTTTGATTGTTTCTTTGGGTTGCACTATTGGTTACTCATCGGGTTCCCTTGTCTTTTTTGTTATCGGGTAACATTGAATAGTGTTTGTTAGGATGCTGTGTACTTGGCAGTATCGGGTAACTTTGGCATCGGTTAGTGTTGTGCCTTTTCTATCGGTGTAGTGTAAACCGATGGTGTAGATCATGTTTTTCCTTGCATATACTAATGGAAAAATATAATGTCTTCAACCTGCTTGGCTCAACAAAGTTCCTTTCAAACCGACTAGCTTAGAGTGGAATCTCTCAATAAGAGCTTATTGAAAGGAATTCATAGCAGCATTCAAACTAAGAGGAATCCCCAGATAGATAGATGCAAGATTCATGATCTAGCACCCCAACATATTCACAATCCTAATTTATCGCCTCTGCAGGGTATTTAGGAAGAAAAGGAGAGGTCTTTGGATACTTGTTGACTTAATGTCCAATTTTTTTTGCAATATTACACCAATAGTTGTGACTTTAAAGTTGTTAGTACAATGATGACTAGCCATAATTGAATGAAATTTACCCTTGGTTGTAAAAAGAAACCAATGACCTTATGCCACATTAGCTGCACAAGCATGAGTGCCCTTTTTGCACAATCATTGCTCTCACTTTTTTATTTGGCCTGTTTTGGACACCTTGGCAAAAAATATGATGATGTGGCATCATAATTGATGACATGCACTTGAATTCTTAGTTGTAAGTACAAAACTTGCCAAATAAGCTACTGTAAAAAAATGGGAGTGATTTGAAATTTCCATATAAGATTTTGAGATGCGCAAAGTTAAGGTGCTCAACTACTGGGTCCTCTCTCCCCTAATCTTCACCCATGTTTGGACTTAATTTTTCAAATAAATTAAATATTTTATGCTTAGTCAGAAAATGTCTTCTCAATATAATGGAATGACTCATTTTGCATATGATAGGAATTTCTTGTTGTTTTTCAAACAATTGAATGCTCTTTTTCACTGAGATTTATATATATGGGTTGGCTATTATAGACTCATGAAACTTACACACAAATCTTGTCTAATTTTATACCAATGTTTTTGTGTGATAAATGCATTATTTTTCTTTTTTTCTTAGTTGTAAAATTTATTCTCTATATGATGGAATGACTCGTTTTGCATATGATAGGAATTGTTTATTGTTTTTCAAATCATTGAATGCTCTTTTTCACCGAGATTTATAGAAATGGGTTGGCTATTATAGACTCATGAAACTTACACACAAATCATATCTAAGTTTATAGTAATGTTTTGTGTGATAACCACATTAGTTTTCTTTTTTCTTGTTATTTTCAGTCTTGTTTCTTAAAAAATAAACATATTACGATCATAATTTTTATTTAATTCTTATGTTGAAACTTTACTTTTAGTTAAAATAAAAAATATTTTAAGTTATTTTAATATATATAGTTAAATTAGCAAAGTCGTTTGAGTTACTTATTAAATATGATATAAAAACATTCAACTCTTTAGATAAATTAAATTAGATATAGTTAAATTATAGGTGTCATTTCATAAATGTGTCCGTGAGGATAAAAAACCAAGAAAAACAACTAGAGACAGAGAGAGAATTTTCAGAATGATGTCATATACGTTAGATAATGATGTTGTGACCCCATTTTTGCTCATTAGATTCGCATAGCCTACACAAATGTGTACCTATTCATATTTTTCTCTACTTTAATATCTTTACCTCACTATTTTATCTCTCTATCTAATTTAGAGGAAAGTGATGACTTTGGTGGCAATCATCGACATCGACTCCTCTGCAAACAGTCTATAAAGACTTGTACTCCACCACAAATTTCTTACCCAGATGGAAAAATCAGTATACACATGAGCACCATTATGCCCCTTTAATCTCAATCCACTGTCTTTAAAGAGTTCGGCGTCAGTTTATGAGCGGAAGAATGTTGTCCATTTGGGTGAAAACCAGCTCCTTTATACGCTTCCACCGGTTGAAGAACAATGTCACGAGAAGGGGAAGAAAGTACTGGATTTGGGGCTCCACTATGGATAAAATTTCCTCATTACTTTGTCCACCCTTGTAATGACGTCTTCTCCCAGGAGGGCACAAAAACACATGTAGAGTAGGATACTCAAAATGGAGAAGATGTAACAGAGGAGTCTGACAACCGCTCCACCTCTTCCCAAATTCGGTCCACTAAGCATTCCATTGCCCACTCACGGATCCAACTAAAGTCTTTTACCAGGTTCAAGTTCAGCATTTTGATTACCAAATTCGACGTTCATGGAAAATTTGGTCTTAACTTAATTCCACTCAAAATATTTAACATAGAAGGAACATAACTTAATTTATATTCTTTGCTTCTCAAAACAAGGGAGGCAGGAATTTATAGCCAGAAGCCCAACGGATAAGCATAGAGAGCATTGACGTGGATTTACAAGTTGCATGCCTGTGAGGGAAAAAGAAGCATTGAAATTTTCCATCCCATGTAACGGCGTAAATGACTCTGGTCCACTTTTGCTATTGTAAATTAATAGCATTTTATCTTATAGACCCAAGAGGACTGCCATAAATTTACAATTAGTTTTTATAGTTGTTCCAATGACTAAACCAATTGCATAACATAAATCCCCAAATCAATAATAACCCCTCAATTTCTACTCCCAATAGGCTGAAACACAGATGTTGGAATCAAACTCAGGCATCATCCTCGAACACTTATACCGCTCAGCTGCATGTAATAGAAGGTGTTAAACTTGGGATTGCTCAAAAGTGGAGTATAAAATGTCAATCTAGGTAGCGCAAAGGGGCCGAACATGAGAAAACTGATGCTTCATGTATTTTCCCTGTCCATTAAATAGTATGAGAATTTGTTATCAAACCGAGAGGTGGTCTAACAAGGAAAAGAGATCAGCTCCCCATGGCATAGACCAAGAAGCCCAGCTACACCAATGAAAAGGTCCACATTTTCATGCCGACACCCTAGCGCCACATCCCCCACCTTGACTCTCCTAAATTTCATCATCTCCCTCGCCAAATTCCCCGCCGTGAAAAACCCATTACTGTAGGAGCACAAATCTAGAAACCAAATTTTGTCCTCCATTAGATTCAATCAATGGTTGATGTCAACAGATGGATAATGCAAGATATACAACCAATTGATATGTGTGTGTGTGAGGGGGAGAAATAGGATGTGTGTGTCAGGAGGGAGAGATAGGGATAGAAAAAGGGAGGGGTGCAAGATATAATGTAAGGATATAGAGAGAGGTGTGGAGATGGATATTGAGAGGAAGAGGGACATGGAGAGGAGAGAGGGAGTGGGGGAGAGTGTAGATGGAAGATACATATAGAGATACATATAGAGGGAGAGATATAGATACATATAGAGGGAGATATGAGAGAAGAAATATAGAGATGTAAAAATTAAAAGGTATAGGAAGGGGGTGATGGAGAGAGATGGCTGGATAGAGATATAGATGAATATAAAGTGGGAGGATGGGGGAAAATAGATAGAGAGTTAGAGATAGATCAAGAGGTAAAGATAGAAATAGATCTAGGGAGATACAAGGGAGACATAGAGAGGTTGAGATAGAGAGGAAGAGTTATAAAGATATATAGATGGTGAGATATATTAATACAAAGATAAGGAGATCTAGAGAGGATGAGAAGAAGTGACAAACAAAGGGACAAATACTTAAATGCCCTTTCCATAGCTCTGCGGAGTTTGCATTGCAACACTAAGGTATGATTGCTAGCTATGTAAATGTCACCATTACACTATGTCCATTGTTTGAGGGGACTTTCCAAGAAACTTCCGAACGTGGAGAATCTTTCATTGGGCCCGCATTATATTCATAACAGAGATTAAATTAGTGAGTAATGTGACACAATGACTTCCGCATTACCCAGGAGATGTTTCTAAAGGTGCATAAAAATTCCCTGTAATACTTGTGCATAAAAACTTGTATTACATTAAAAATAGTCTTTATAAAGTTGGGAAAAGACATTATTATGTGACTAGTGGTTCAGTAGAATTTGGATGCTTCTGCGCTTCTTCTAGGGAGTTTCTAACGTGTTTAGTTACTTACTCACTATGGGAAAGGCCAAAGGAAAGTCAATAGAAATGGGACTTGAGGTAGACTGAAATTTATAGTATGCCACTTAATACTTTATGCTTTAATTAACTTACAATCAGGGAATCTTTGGGTTTAGTCAATTTTGTCTTCTCTTATATCCCTCCCTCGCTATTTCATGGGAAGTAACTAGCTATTTGATTTAATTGTGAGGATCCTGAAATTAATGAAATTATTGATTTAATTAGGAGAAATATATATTAATGATGTTTATAAAAAATAATATTCAAATGATCTAGATGATTGTGTTAGTTAAATGTTATGTTCGAATAAATGTAATTATGGTTAATTTATCTTAAGTATTCTTATTAAATTAAAAGTATTAATAAATGATTAAAGAGAATGTTTCATTAATTCATCATAATAGAAATTACATTGAGATCTTCATCTAATCATTTTTTGGGACAACCTTATCTTCTATCCATATGTGTGTATACTATACATACATACATATATGTATGTACAATGAGTTAGGACATGTGAATAACAAATTTATTTATTATTTTATCTATAAATATATAGATATAGCTAACTTCACAAGTTCAATTGTTCCGTATCCAACATGACTTAATTGCTTAAAGCTAAGGTTTCGGCTACTGGCCAATAACGATGCACTCTACAGGCGACATTCTGCGCGAAAGGGTCAAAAAGTGGTTCAAAAAAAGTGTTGACGGTTACTTGACCCCATTGCACCAATAACCACTCACTCAAATCACCATCGGTGGTTCACAAATCTGTAGTGGTGGTTCACAAATCTCAAGCAGTGGTTCACAAATGAACCAATTATAGGTCAAAAAAGAAAAAAAAAAATTAACTGTTAGTATATAAATGATCCACTACTAATTCACTACTTATTCCTTCCCCCATATGAACAAGCTTTTTATTCCACTAGGCTAGCTTTTTATTCCCCACAGAGATTAAAGTAACTAGTGATGTGAAAACCGGCTTTAGCAAGATGCTACTTCGAAAGGTGCTTTCCCTGTAATACTCGTGCATAAAATTTCCCTTCATAGAGTTGGGGAAATATATTGTTATGTGACCAGAATAATCATGGTTGCTTCTGCATTTCTTCCACGTGGTTTCCTACACAAAAGCAGGTCGTCAGCCACACACTCTTATGGGTTCAGGCCAAAGGAAAGTTAAAAAACAAAGTCGAAGGAAACAGGACATCAGAAAGACTGAAATCATTAATTCAAAGGAATAATAGGCGGAAGGCCAAAGGAAAGTCAAAGGAAACGGGACTTCAGGCAGACTGAAATTTCTAGTATGCTTCTGAATGCTTTCTGCTACCTGTTCCTCTCCTCTTTTATATGCTTTTCATTTCACTTCACATCCACAACAAGAACCCTTTTTTATTTTGTCTCTTTTCTGTTTCTTTCGTCGACTTCAGTTAAATATAATTGCATGGCATCTACTTCTAACAGTAGTAGCCATCCAAAGGCTGGGGAATTTCCACCATCTACATCTGATGGATCCACATTGTCTGTGGAAGAGCTCCGCTGTGATTTTTAAATTTGTAATGCTTAACACCCGCTAGGCAGAGCCATTTATGAAAAGACTGATGGATCAACAACTAGAAGCCGCAATCATGAGTGCTTTGTTTTATTTTTCTATACTTTTAGAGAACTATGCACACTCCAGCATGTGCTTGGAAGATATCTCAATAATGTGCACAAGAGAAAAAGGCATTAAAATTATTCCCATTTTCTACCATGTTAATCACGATGATGTAAGATATGCAAAAGGAGTCTTTGCTGATGCATTTGAGAAATACAAAAAGAAGGGTGAACACAATTCAGAAAAGCTGCTCAAGTGGATGGACGCGCTTTATGAAAGGATTTGAATGTGAAAGAATAAACAATAGATGCAATGTAAAATAGACAAATACACAACACAAAGATTTGTCCTAGTTCACCACAAATTTGGTTACATCCAAACTGCAGATTATTGTATTAATGTAAATGGAACAATTACAAGTGAGTAGGAGCAACATATATAAAGACTCCAACGATGTTACCTATTAAAGAGTCTTCGAAATTGAAGAGTCAAAATAAGAGACAAAAGATATTATGACTGTTGGCCTTCACTTCCCAACAAACTCCCACCTGAAGGACAACCAATGCTACAGCTGATCACCCAATACCCTGCTTAAATGCTGATTTATCTTTTCTTCACAAGCCCAAGAGAAGTCCTTGCACTTTCAAACTTCTCTTTGGAGAAAACCTTTGTGAATATATCTGCCGGATTGATCTTGGTATCAATATTAACAACTTTCAACTTTCCTTCTTCAACTGCATGACGAACAGAGTGAGCATGTGTGTCAACATGCTTAGAGCGACGTAGTGATGAATGATTATGAGCCATGAAGATAGCGCTGCGGCTGTCACAAAATAGATTATACTCATTTTGATGAACTTTCAAGTCACCAAGCAATCGTTGTAGCCAAATCATTTCCCTTGCCCCTTTGGAAAGAGTCAAGTATTCAGCCTCACCTGAAGAAAGAGCAATGCAATGTTGCAACCTTGAAGCCCAACTAATAGAAACTCTGGCAAACATGAAGGTATATCTAGTGGTATACCTTCATTTATCCAAGTCTTTGGAAAGATCAGAATCAGTGTAACCTTGCAGCTGAACCTTATTTCCTCCAAAGCATAATTCATAATCTGAAGTTCCTTTTAGATACCTTAGTATCCACTTAATTGCATCCCAATGAACCTTCCTGGGATTTCTCATAAATCTTCTCACAACTCCCACTGCATGAGCAATGTCGGGGCAGGTAGAAATGATTGCATACATAATGCTTCCAACTGCAGATTTATAAGGAATTTTCTCTATGAATTCATTTTCTTCTTGTGTTTTTGGACATAATTCAGAACTGAAGCGGAAATGACCAGGAACAAGAAGAGGAGCAACTTTTTCATCAACTATCCCAAACCTCTCAACAACTTTATCAATGTATTGTTTTTGAGATAACATAATTTCCCTCTTCTTCCTGTCTCTTGTGATCGTCATGCCAAGAATCTTCTTGGCTGCCCCTAAGTCCTTCATGTCAAACTTTCTTTCCAATTTCTCCTTTAACTCATTAACTATTCTTTTATTTGTGCCATCTACTAACATGTCATCGACATAAAGAAAGAGAATTACAAACTCACCATTAGGAAGTGTCTTGTACTAGACACATTGGTTTGATTCACATCTCATGAAATTCTTTTCAGCCATGAAGTGATTAAATTTTATATACCACTGTCTTGGGACTTTTTTGAGGCCATACAAACTCTGATTTAGCTTGCAATAAAGATGTTCTTGTCCCTTCTTGACAAATCCTTGAGGCTGCTCCATGTATAACTCTTCTTCTACATTACCATGTATGAATGTGGTCTTCACATCAAGTTGTTCCAACTTAAGATCCCACATTGCTGATAATCCCAAGACTGTTCGGATAGTTGTCATCTTGACAACCGGTGAGAAGATCTCATTAAAGTCTATCCCCTATTCTTGATCTAACCCCTTTACCACCAATCTAGCCTTGAAGCATTTTCTGCCTTCATCTTCTTCTTTTATCCGGTATACCCACTTGTTCCTAAGTGGTCTTCGATTTGGCGAAAGAGAGACCAAGTCCCAAGTCTGATTCTTCAGTAAAGAATCCATCTCCTCATGCTTCGTTGTTTTCCATTTATCATTGTTGACATCTTTGAGAGAAGCTTTAAATGTTGATGGTTATGAAAACTCTAAAACAAGAATTGAAGGCTCTACTTCTTCAGCGAACAATAGCTCATTGTCTATAAATTTTGAAGGAAGCTTGTGTTGTCTTGTAGATCTTCTTAAAGGAAACAAAGTGTTTTCCTCAATGGGCAATGCAATATTTTGATCTGAATAATTTGCATGATGCATTTTAGAATTAACATCCATGTGAGTAGAGTTGTCTGCTGAATCAGACGATGGACTTCCAAATTTTGTGTTATACAAAACTTGATTTGCCTTCTCCCCTGTTTCATGTCAAAACTTGCTGTTGATTTCAACAGTTGCCCCTGATTTTCCACATTCTCATAGCAGTTTTAAAGCACATCCCTGTGCTGCGCATGGTCTCCTTTGAAATTGGGATCAAATTACCAATACCATAGTTATCTCCTTGCTACGTGTGGGTGTAGGAGGAGCCTTGTTGTGCATAAGGAGAGGCAGGGTGCACGTGGAGGGGAATGACAGGCTGTGTGTGAAGAGAGGGGGCAAGGTGTGCATGAGGGAGAGTGGTAGGCTGCACTTGAAGGGGAGTAGCAGTGTGATGCTGTTGGTAGAAGGGAGCATTAGGGAGTGGGTTAAGAGAGCTAGTCTCTCGCATGGGAGAATGTCCTACACTTCCCATGGTTGTGGAGAGACCTGTGCAATTCCTCTATTTCTTGGCACAAGCTCCTCTGTCAAGTGTGCAGCCAGTTACTTCATTTGTAGCAGAGACATTACCTGGGCTGCCATATACTCTATCACTTGGGGCTTTTGCATTAAATTAATTTTGTGCAGGGGATGTTAAAACAATGTCATTTTTCAGCTAGAGGTAAAGCAATGTTTTTGATTAAGGTAAATACAGGTTTTGAAGGGACCCCAAAACCCTGTAAAAAGTTTTCTCAAAAGATATTCAAAAAATCGCTCTTTAACAAAACGGATCTAGACAATAGTGAGGGTTTTGCAATAGGCTCCCACAACCAAAATGAAAAAAAGCATGAAACAAACTTCATGCAAACCCACGCTAAAGACAAAACCAAGACTAGTGATTATCTTTAGCACCCTTCTTATGGGAATGAAGAGTCATATAAAAATAGGAGGGCATCTTAAATTTTTTTCCTTTAACAGTTATCCAACCCTCTTTAGCTCTAGCTGCCTCTTCCTGCCTCCGCATAGGTTCATCAGAAAAACCAGAGCATACCAAGCTACCGATAAAGGTATTCAAAATACAAGTAGAACCTACAAGAGGATCATCTGCAGAGCCTGTAGAAGCCACTACTCCTACAATGCCAAGGGAATCCAGAGACACTGCGTCTGCCACCAAACTAGGAAGCGGAACAACAGGGGAGGAAATCATAGGAGAGCATACATGATCCCCCACCAAACCAGCAGGGGGAGGAGAAGGGACCTGCGCAACCACCAGAGAAATTTTTTTTGGTGAAATAGGCTTCTTCTCCACCAAGTAGTGTTGAGTAGACACACCATTCCACCAAGAAGATGTAGATTTATTTTTACCCAATCCACAATGAGTAGCCAGATGCCCAGTTTTAAAGCACCTTCTGCATCTGAAGGGAATCCCTTCGTAATCTAGAGACTGAATCCATTTTCCTTTAGAGGAGTTGATCACTATCTCTACAGGAAGACCCTTAGAAGGATCAATGTCAACAAGAATGCGAGCATAAGTAGAATGGAGAATATCTGATGAATCACCATCCACCAGTAAGAACTACCCTAGATCATTACCAATCCCCTCAAACAGAGAGTGATCCAAAGATGCAGAGGAAGATTAGGAAGATGAACCCAAAAGGGAAACCAGATGAAGGATTCTAACATGGGGTCAAAATCAATATGCCTGAGCTTAACCATGAGCATAAATATTTCCTCCCAGCTGAAAGAATGTTCGCACAACATACTGTTTCTATCCACAACATCTTCAAAATTTTCCATAAAAAACCCCTTAGAAAAGGGATAGATGTGCACAGTACCCTTAAGGATAGGCTCCCAATGAGTAGAAATCCACTCATGAAGTTTCAGGAGACTAGGCCAGAACCCTCTGAACCTACAAATCAAAGCATGGTTAGAAAAAAAAGAGATATTGTGGGCTATGGTATTCTCCACATCCTCATCAACAAAAATGGAGATACGGAAAGAAACAAACACAGGCCCATGGTTATCCCTCATTTTCAGCATAGATTCAACCCTTGCAGCTTCTGGGGGCTCCACAAATACCACACGAGGACACTTATCCACACCAGACGCATCATGCGTAACTCCCACACCACCAGTACCGAAAGCAAGAGGCATAATGCCATCAACCGAAGCAATATCAAATGCAGGAAGCTGAGATCCTTTAGTAGACATGGAAACAATGGGAGGAGCCCTAAGCCCCACAGCAGCGTCAATGACAGAAAATAGTCCCACTACAGTAGCAGCAGCAGACTGACCATGGGAGGGAGAAGGTTGTCGACAAATAGCAGATGCTACAAAGATGGTAGCTTGAGCCCTAATCGCAGCAGCAGGTGTGGTGGAATGCATCATTTAGGGTTCTAGGTATATTTTTTATTAACTTGTAATGATAGTTAAAATGATACATGATCCTACAAAGTCTTGTATGTTCTGTAACTTCACAGAAGTCCACTCTTCACACATTGGCAGACTAATCAGTTATAAGGATGGTAAATTTTAGTATTGTATCTAGACACTTCATTGTCTGTAGATTGTGTAGGAAAGGAGGAAGAATCAAAATCAAGGGATTGCGTTATGGATGGATTTGGGGGTAAAATAGAGGTGGGTGTCATATTAGAATGTAGAGGATGTGGATTTTGGTTATGAGAGGAGTGAATACCATTGTTGGTGAAATCCATTAAAGGAACATAATATTTTTTATGTGTTTCCTCTGATAAGGCTGGAAACATTGTCTCATTGAAAACCACATCTCTTCTCCTCACAATTTTCTTCTCAATTGGATCCCACATTCAAAAACCAAACTGATCTTCTCCATATCACATGAAGATACACTGCTGAAATTTAGAATCCCATTTGCTCCTTTTTTCCTTAGGAACATGAACAAATGCTTGGCAACCAAACACGCGGAGATGAGAATATGAGATTCTCTTGCCTAACCACTCCTCTTCCAGGATACCAAAATTTAAACGAGATGAAGGACTCAAATTTATTAGATACACAGCTGTATTACAAGCCTCAGCCCAAAATTCCTTGCTTAAACCAGCATTTGAAAGCATGCACCGTGCTTTCTCAAGGATAGTTTAGTTGAGTCTTTCCCCTGCTCCATTTTCTTGAGGAGTGAAGGGAACAATCTTAATTCTCTGAATACCATGGTCTACACATAAAATGTCAAACTCCAAAGAGAAAAAATCTCCACCATTATCCATTTTCAAGCATTTAATCTTATGACTACTTTGATTTTCAACAAGTGCTTTGAAAATTTTAAATTTTGAAAACGCTTCAAATTTACAAGAAATCATATAAATCCATACCTTCCTTATACAATCATGAAGAAAAGTGACAAAGTAATTTTCCCCTCCATGAGAGGTTACCTCTGTAGGACCGAAGACATCCAAGTGTATCAACTCTAATGGTGTTGTTTTCTTGTCATGGCCATTCTTCAAGAAGCTGACCCATTTTTATTTCCCACAAAGGCAATGTTTGCAAAACTCCAAACCTATAGATTGAAGACTAGGTAATTGATCTCGGTTCAACATAACCTGAAGTCCTTTCTTGCTCATGTGACCCAATCATTGATGCCAAAGAGCGACATTGCTGCCGACAAGAGTCATAGTAGCTCCCACCTCACCAATAGTTTCAACAACATAAAGGCTGCCCACTTTATCGCCTTTTACGATAACCATAGAACCACTAGTGACTTTCCATTTGTCTGTGAGAGTGGTGAGAAAGCCTTGTGTATATATCTGACTCACAAAAATTAGATTTTTCTTCAATTTAGGAATATGTTGTACATCTCTTAACAAGCATTTAGCTTCTCCATCTAATTGCAAAACATCACCTTTTCCAATAATTTCACATGAATTATTGTCCCCCAAATAAAATTTTCCAAACTCACCTTCCGGGTAGTTCATAAACAAATCCATGCATGAAGTGACATGAAAGGAAGCGCCGAAATCTAGGACCCAAGATTCAGATGTTGTGTCGCTTGTGGAAAGAATTAAGAAGCCATCATCTCTATCATGAGCTATGTTTGCTCCGCTGTCCAAAACCTTTTGTTGTGCCTTCTTGTATTTTCTACAATATTTCTTGACATGGCTAGATTTTCCACAAAACCAAAAACCTCCTTCTCTTTCTCTAGAATGCAATCTTCTAGCTAATTGTGGCCACCAGTTATAATTATTTCTGCCTCTATGCTGGCTTCTTCCTCTATTCTCGGTTCTGACCATGGTAAGAGCATCACCGAATGGGGTGTCTTTGTTACTTCTTCTCATATCTTCACTAAGTAAAGTGACAACCAATTCATCATAGACCAGCTTCTTCTTTGTGGAATTTGAAGTGCTAACAACTATAACTACGGGATCCCAACTGTCGGGTAAGGAACAAAACAAGATGATAGTTTTGGATTTGTCATCTTGTGTCATACCAACTGAGGTTGCTTGACATAATAACGTGTTTAAATCATTTATATGATTTGACATCGCAGTCCCTTCCTTCATTTTCAGCTTGTAGAGTCTCTTCATAATGAAGAATTTATTTGTAGCCGATGCTGTCTCATACATGCTCTGAAGTTTGTCCCAAATTTATTTTGTTGTCTTTTCGTTCAAGATATTGAACAAGACATTTTGCGATAGCGAAAGAAATATTGATGCCATCGCCTTATAATCAATTTTCTTCCAATCTTCATCTGACATCGTAGTCAGTTTCTTAGTTTTTCCTTCGAGTGTGATTGATAAATCTTTCTTGATCAAAAATGAACACATCTGCACTTTCCATAGGCTGAAGTTATTGCCTGTGAATTTCTCCACTTTTGTATCCTCCATCTTTCTGGAAATTTGACCCTGATTTCCAATCTACACAACCTATGCTCTGATACCAATTGAAAGGATTTAATGCAAAATAATAAATAGTAGACGCAATGTAAAATAGACAAATACACAACACAGAGATTTATCCTGGTTCACCACAAATTTGGCTACATCCAGACTGCAGAGTATTGTATTAATATAAAAAGAACAATTACAAGTGAGCAGGAACAACATATATAAAGACTCTAATGATGTTACCCATTGAGGATTCTTTGAAATTGAAGAGTCACATTAAGAGAGAAAAGATATTATGACTGTTGGCCTTCACTTCTCAACACTTTACTGTGGTTCACATAATATAGGTTGCATCGTTAATAGCAAGGAGTAAGTACCAATCACTCCACCTCACACACTTGTATTAGCTTATTTATGCATTCTTTGAATTTTGTTGTTTCAACTTCTAGGCCTATGGATATAATCTCAACTTTTAAAGCTAGATGTTTATTATGTTTCCTTTTGTTGTTCAATATCTCTAGAGACGAGGATATGCTACTGAACGGTATTGGTAATCGTGTAGCGAAAGGAGATAAAAAGTTATCATTAATGGTGGAAGAAATTGCATTAACTAACACTAGTTCAAGAAACCACCATCAGGTTGAAGAATTTGCACAATCTACATATAATTATGGTGGATCCACAATGCTTGAAAACTGGCCCTACGATGTATTTATTAATCATAGTGGCCCTGATGTCAAACAGATGCTAGCAATAGCTATCTATAAAATGCTGAAGGAAATGGGTCCGAGGGTTTTTCTGGATTTAGATGAGCTTAGATTTGGAGAACACTTTCCTAGTGTAATAGAAAAGGTAATGAAGAGAACTAAGCTCCATATAGCTATACTTTTAGAGAACTATGCACAATCCCCCTAGTGTTTATGGGAGCTGTCATATATGCTTCAAACATGCACAAGAATTGTTCCCTATTTCTACAATGTTAAGCCTGAAGATGTCCACAATCTAGAAGGAGACTATGCTTGTGCAATTAACCAAAGGAAGTGAAGAATGTACTTAGGAGTGGAAGAGTGGAAGAGTGCGCACAAATGTCTTAGGAGTGGAAGAGTGTGCTCAGAAGTGTTTCACATAATACGGGTCACATACTTCATAACAAGTAGTACCAATTATCCTTTCCTTCTTAATGCATTCTTTGTAGTCTTTTTCTCTTAATTGCTTAGGCCAATATACTTCTATATATATATAATGTTAACTTTTGAAGTACTGTGGTTTATTCTATTTCATTTTTTGTTGTATATATCTTTATAGAGACGAGGACCTGCTGCTAAAGAGTATTGTTATTTCTATAGCAAAAGACTTTATAAAGTTACAACTCATGGAAACAGAACATCTCATGGGTTTAGATAAAATTGTAGAAGACTTTGAATCTGTTACTATTCAAAAGGATCATCATGGTGGAAAATTTATGGGGATATGGGGAATGGGTGGTTCCGACAAAACCACTCTTCCTAAAATTTTCTATAATAAAACGTATACATCTATGAACAAGTGTAGCTTTATATTAGATGTTAGAGATGCAGACACTATTAAAATTTTACCCAATTTTCAATGACCATAGGTCAATTTTGTGATTGAAAAAGGTAGATCAGTCAACCAAAGTTGACGTGGAAGTTATTTTGTCGAAACTTACGATGACTTCCATATTCGTCATAAAATCGATGACCGAAAGGTCAAAAAAAGGGCTCCATGAGAGATGTTGTGTGTGCCTTTCACCCTAAGCCCTTTTTATAGTCTGTCACTTTTATGAGGCAAAACCTATATAAACGATGTTATTATCAACGCAAGACCGTCAAAATAGAAATGAAATTCTGTCGATCAATTCGTTGTTTATATAGGTTTCTCGTCGATCGAACAAAGATAAAAAAAGTGATGAGAAATTTTTAAAAAAAATAAAAATATTTCACCCTAGCCTGTAAATCTTAAAATTTGAATGTTGGTTGTTGAGCTTCTCTTTGTTTCAAGAATAGTTTTACATTCTCTACTTAACAGGGCTGACCATGTGAAGGTGGAAGCTCATTTGGCCCCTCCTAGGAACCTCTTATGACCCTTTACGACACTTTAAGACCTCTAAGATGTATTCTTAGGGATCGTAAAGGGTCATAAAGGGTCATAAGGGGTCCTGGGACACAACAACTGATATATATAAATGTAGGCATCATGGTCAAAATTGTTTGGAGACACAACAGAATTGAGTGGTATACCTAGATGATGCAATGCAACCACTACTTCTCCAGTTCCAAGTTGACACTGCAGTATCCAAAAACCATAGATAAGGAATGAATTTATAGAGTGGAGGAGGAGGGCCATAATGATCAAAATAATATAGGGACCCCGTATTATTTTGGTCATTATGGCCCTCTTCCGCTATCTAAATTTATTCTTGGATCCCGCAGTGTCAACTTGGAACCGGATTAGTGGTTGTGTTGCATCGTCTGGGTATACCATTCAATTATGTTGTGTCTCCAAACAATTGTGACCGTGATATTTACATTTATGTTTCTCAGCTATTGTGATATCTACATTTATGTTTCTCAGCTTTCATTTTTATGTGCATGTTCTTTATGTGTTTGGCTTCTCTTCCTCGCATCCAAAATAAGATTTTCCCACTCTGAATCGAGAATACACGTGCAGCTGCATAGAATATGCACAGATAACAGGTTTTTCCAGATAGAGATGGTTTTACATGATAAATGCATCTATTTTATAATGGTTACAACCCAATATCAACAAAAAAATTACAATAATATAAACTTAGTTTAGTCAAATTACCTGGCTTCAAATACAACCAATGTTCATTTGTATTTCTCTCTTCATGTCTTTGGGCATCCAATGCTTGAAGTCATACTTGAAGGATATTCACCAAAGGGGTTTTCTAATCAGAGAACTCCCTTTTACTTAATAATTATGAAGCCATCAATGGTATACTAATTGTTTAGGATTGTAAGTTTCCATTGATGGCTTCAAATTACCAAGCAAAAGGTGTTTTCTAGTACAAAAGACTTAGCAACCTCTAGAGCCTTTTGCTTGAATGCATTATACCCCTTTATATTAGTGTTAATTACAAGCATTTCATTAATTAAAATAACTATAAATCAAAAAAGAAATTTAAAAGAACAAAACATATATTTTCTTTACCTTACTGTGCTACATCATCTACAATAAATGTAATGGGGTTTGAAAACCCATTTATTTACAAAGTCCTTGAAATGTTCCTATGACTATAATAAGCAATAATCTGAATATAATGAATTTTTTTATAGCAGAGAAATAAAATTGTAAAAACTGTACTTATGATACGTACATGTTCATTAAATGCCATAACACATGAGTGTTGAAAAACTTCTACCGTATGAAGTATTAAAACTTTTAAAAAATAAATGGGAGAGTTCTATGTAATGCCCAAAATTCATAACACTAGATTGGACATTAAACAAACTATTTATTCTACTCTGAACATATCTAATTTGCAATATTTTGTTTTCTTTCTAAACAATGACATACTACATTAATACATAGTGTGAACCTATTTGTTATATCATTTAACTAGAATCTAAAATGATAATAAATCTACTTAGAACAATAAAGCTTATTACGATGCTCAAATAACCAACATGACTTTCAACTACATACCTGAATTTCTCTTTCTTTCCTATGTATCATATTCTCCTTGCCTCTCTATTTACTGCACTTGAATATATGGCTACACAACTAGATGCATAATATAAAATTTATAGTTTATTACATACAATATCATAAGATAAGCTACATCAATAACTTAGCTAAATCAATCATAAGGTATTTAAAACTAGTTTCATAAAGAGATGCAAAATATTGGTAAGGGGTGGCAAGATCAAGGAAGAACTCAAAAGTACAATACCTAAGGGCCAGATCTAATACCTCAGGGGCTCATCATAAATTTCCTTTCCTACATAACTCACAGAGACATCGTAGTTCAAGTTTAACTTTAAAACTATTCTTTTAAAGGATGGTAGAAGTGGTATTAAGCCTCTTTATCCAAAGGTATCAATGGCATTTCTCTCTTCACTGGAATCGAGGGTGCAGAAGTTCCTCTACATCGTATGGGTATAGCACTCAATTTCTATACCAAATCGATGCAGAGCAACTTTTTGCACCCCTTATTTGATTAAAGATAGAGGACATTGATCCCCTTTTGATAAAGAGTCTTCAAGAAAGATAGATGGTATCCTACCATTTCTACCTGAAAAGCATTACCAAGGGAAAAAGAGACCACAATTGTACCATTGAATTTATGCCCATTTGGTCCTTCTAACACCATATGGAATGGGTTGTGTTTATAGAAGAGATAACTACCTACAACTTTATTTCATAAGGCATTGAAAACTAGTTTCGTAAAGAGATGCAAACTATGTAAAATATTGGTAAGGGGTGGAAAGATCAAGGAAGAACTCAAAATTACAAGAACTAAGGGCTAGACCTAATGCCTCGGGGGCTCATCATAGATGGCCTTGCCTATGTAACTCACAGAGACATCGTAGTTCAGGTTTAATTTTAAAACCAGTCTTTTAAAGGATGGTAGAAGTGGTATCAAGCCTCTTTATCCAAAAGGTATCAATGGAATTTCTCTCTTCACTAGAATCGAGAAGTGCAGAAGTTTCTCTACATTGTTTCTGTATAGAACTCAATTTTTATACCAAATCAATGTAGATAAACCTTCTGCACTCCTTGTTCGATTGAAGATAGAGGACATTGATCCCCTTTTGATAAAGAGTCTTCAAGAAAGATAGATGGTATCCTACCATTTCTACCTGAAAAGAATTACCAAGGGAAAAAGATACCACAATTGTACCATTGAATTTCTTCCCATCTGGGCCTTATAACACCATATGGAATGTGTTGTGTTTATAGAAGAGATAACTACCTACAACTATATTTCAGAAGGAATTTAAAACTAGTTTCGTAAAGAGATGAAAAATATATAAAATATTGGTAAGGGGTGGAAAGATCAAGGAAGAACTCAAAAGTACAAGACCTAAGGGCCAGACCTAATGCCTCAGGGGATCATCATAGATGACCTTGCCTATGTAACTCGTAGAGACATCGTAGTTCAGGTTTAACTGTAAAACTAGTCTTTTAAAGGATGGTAGAACTTTTAAACCCATTTCAGTTTCTTGTTTATAATTTGGATCCATATAAACATGTCAAAATTTGAGCAATTTAGAGTATTGTACACCAGATCTTAAACAGAAAACAACTGAAGAAAGCAAAATGAAAGCGATAAATGTAGATGACACATAAGTCACTTGATACATATGGTAAAGATTGTATAGTAGATAATAAACAATTAGAGCTACATACAACTAAATACAACATGACATGGTAGTAATGAATAACCCATCCTTGAAGAGAGAGATATGGTACTTTTTCAATGTAGAAAGTGGAAGTTGTTATTGGTCAATCTAGATCAATTGGGTCTACTACAACCTCATGATATTGAGCTTGTGTTAAGGCTATGATAAGGAACACACACATGTTTGTGGTAGGATAGAGAATCTATGATCCCTTGGAAATTATTTTCAAGTAGTAATGGTACGATATCATATTTATGTTCTGAAGCTTCTTTATCCAAAGGGTATCAATGGTATTTCTCTCTTTACTGAAATCGAGGGTACAGAAGATGATTTGCATTGTTTGGGTATACCACTCAATTTCTATACCCAATGGATGCAAAGAAACCTTCTACACCCCTTATTCGATTGAAGATAAAGGACATTAATCCCCTTTTGATAAAGATTCTTCAAGAAAGATAGATAGTATCCTACCATTTCTACTTGAAAAACATTCCCAAGGGAGAAAGAGAAACCAATGATTAGTAGTCGACATTGAGAAGACCTAAAACAAAGTAACAATAATGAAAATAATGAATAAGTATGCCAACATAATGAATAAGTGGGAAAAATACATTGATCCAATAACAGAAAATACATTACAAATGGCAATCTCACGATCTTAATGAAATAAACAGTGTATAAAATAATATATGGTGCACAGCAGTAGCAAGCATACAATGATAGCAATAACATTGCATGATGCCCGAGCTCAAATTTAAAACATTAAGTCTATTAATGTATGATATAGTAGCTGAAACCTCATTGATCATTACCTTTGACTCCTCCATAATTATAGAAGACTACCTACAACTATATTTCATAAGGCATTGAAAACTAGTTTCCTAAAGAGATGCAAACTATGTAAAATATTGGTAAGGGGTGGCAAGATCATGAAAGAACTCAAAAGTACAAGATCTAAGGGCCAGAAATAATGCCTCGGGGGATCATCATAGATGGCCTTGCCTATGTAACTCACAAAGACATCACAGTTCAGGTTTAACTTTAAAACCAGTCTTTTAAAGGATGGTAGAACTTTTAAACCCAACGGTTCGTAACTACGATGGAGAACCAAATCTTGTAAGATACTAAGGTAATATCCATGATCGCAAACCTACAAGATTTATAATTGTATGAGAGGAGATACATATTACCTAATTCCATGACCATGAGTAAAGGGCCACACTGACATTTAGATATTCCTAAAAAATCTCAGTGGTCACACTTACATTATTAACCAATATTATATAAGTCATTAACAAGCTACTATTTACACTAATAATCAATATCCTTTCCATGGTGGTGTGTCAAATAGATCACTAATAACCCAAATTTGCACTTGACTGATGTCAACGATCCCTCCTGGAGTTGATACTTTATAGTTTAAAATTCTATACATTACTTGCATTGTTTCTGTAAAAAGAGGGTTCATAAGTCATGAAAATGATAATACTCAACAATTTTTGTTTGAAGCAAAACAGAAAATCTATTATCAAAGTATTGGTATAATTTGGATAGCAAGGATCACCCAAATTCATAAAACAAGAACAAAAACAACCGAACTAAAAAGTAGAAGACATATAGACCTGTCTAGTGATCATATTGTGTTGAAGGTGGCGCCTGATGCTGCTACAATGATTACAGACATTAAATTTTGCATCACTTCCTGATGTCATTGAAGCAACATCAGACTCCACCTTCAGTACAATATGATCACTAGAAATTTTTGTATGTCTTCTACTTTTAAGTTGGGTTGTTTCCATTCTTGTTTTATGAAGTTGGGTGATCCTTGCTATCCAAATTATACCAATACTTTTATAAGAGATTTTCCCTTTTTCTTCAAATGAAAACTGTCGAGTATTATCATTTTCATGACTTTTAAACCCTCTTTTTATAGAAACAATGCAAGTACTATATAGAATTTTAAATTTAAATTAAGGAATTTCTACCGAGGGCTTTATATGGATAGTTGCCAATGTCTCCAGGTTGAATCCAGTATACTCTTGTATGATCCAGAACCTATAAGGAAGGAAAAGATGGGGTTAGATCCAAAGGATCTAAGCAATGCCTGGAACCCTATTACTAATCCTCATCTACAATTATGCATGTGCATAGTCAAGCCATACACTTCTAAAAGGAAGAAAGATAAAATTTAAAAATACCCATCCAAGATATAGAAAATCACAATGAAGTCATAAGCAACAAAAAGTTCATGAGATTATCAAAATATGTCCAATGTATCTACATGAAATTCTAAAAAAAATTTAGTATCTACAATAGCCCTCTGTTAATCACATTTATGCATATGGCCCCAACAAAGTAGTGCACAAACTACACAAAGAAGGTATCGCAGAAACATGATTTCTGCTTTCGCCATTGAAGCAATCTCGGTGGCACTAGCTGCATCTCGAGCCTTGCACAATTTGTACTTATTTCCTACATCAGGTATAGATGTAGATGGGGTAGATGTAAATGCGATTTAATCAACCCACCAAAAGTATTGACATCCACTATTTCCTTGCAATACCAAATCTACATCAGTTCTTCCTAAAATGATTACTTGTCACATTACTTTTAAACATAAAATATAATTCCATATCCAGACCTTTTTCCTATTTGGG
>MU224873.1:254934-287845 GCA_018584345.1 Thuja plicata | reverse complement strand
CATTTTGTTTAGTTGATTATTTTTTTCATTCATACTAATTATAATTGCAATAAAAAGCAACATACTAATGTAGACAACATCTCAAATCAAATTGCAAAATGACTATTGTCAATATACAGTACAAAACAAATATTCTTTGTATTTGATGATATAATGAATCTGAACAACATGTAAATGCAATATCCTAACTGCACATGATAGAAACCATATGCATAGTTTTGATTGGGACTTTTAGTCCTAACCACACATTTAAATGCATGTAAAGGCATCTATAGTTGGGGGCATGTCAAATTGTGATATTGCTAGCAAGATTCAAGTGTATAGTTTTTTAAGTCAAACTCAATTAACCCATGTTTCATGAGTTGTATTCCATCCATGAGTTTGAAATTCACAAATTGTCTTGTGTCAGTTGTAGTTAACAAACTAATCTCACGATAATAGTTGATGTTTCAAAAATTCCTCTCATTACTTCTTCTCCACTTGAAACAATTGGGAGTACCCAGGAAAGACAAGTCGTCTCTACTATACCCTTTTCAATGTCCACTACATCCATCACTAATTTATTCTTTGCTATCTCCATTTCTCATCATGCTTCATCCTTGTTATATCTGTGGCCAAAATAGTGATATTTAGAGCCGACTCACTTTCTCGGATACTCCTAATTGTATGAATTAGAGTTGAACCATGTGTCACCTAGACTCTTGCAAGTTATTGTCGACACACCATAAAATTTTGTCACATTAGTTTTTTAAATGCAACTGACATGATAAGCAATTTGTGCATGTCAAATTCACAGATGAAACATGGGTCAATGAGTTTGCCTAAAAAAACTATACACTTGAATCTAGATAGCAATATCACAAGATAATGAGATTTTTTGATGAAAATTTAATGGGAGATGTAGTCAGGTATAAAAACCTCAACTACATATAAACACATCAAATGTGTACCATGGAATGAATATCAAATTTACTGATTCTAAACACATGTGAACTAGTGAACAACATCAGAGAATTATCACCATCCAATGAAAAATGGACAGAAAATTGAGCAATCAAGAATAATACATTGGTGATGCAAAAGTTTCATTGGTAGTAAACAAAGCAGAAGAAAAAGTAAGCTTATCATCATGGTGGACATAGCCTTCAATAAAAAATTTGGATTAGGAGAGACATGTCTTGTATCAAGGAGCCGAGCTCAAATTCAAAATAGTGCAGATATGACGAAGATAATACTATTTGCATCAGTAGTAACAAAGTAAAGCAAGGACCTATGCTACTATGCAAGATTTAGAAACATATTATGCAGAAGGAACATTGCATCCAACTAATGTCAAACCATCTCTCTCCAAGGCTTTGAACCAAATATTGCAGGTGACCTAGAGTTAGAAATTTTTTTGTATTTTTTATACGCAACCCTTTCAAAACTAATGTAGTAGCTAAAGATATACTGAAGAAATTCAAGGTGCACATTTATATCTAAACAACATACGACCTTCACTGATTCCTCTAAATTATCTTATTATTTGAATGCAAGATAATTTGGGAAGGTTTCTCAAAAATACTATATTAAACTCAGTTTTCATATTGGGATGACTCTTTGCATGTCATGTTTGCAAGCATACAGATTTACTAGGTGATATAGACCAAGTCAATCTCTCAAAACAGCTTCTGTGCTGCAAAATGCATATTTACAGTAGCCTTTGAATCACCAACTGCATTCTTTAGTAGCAGTATCATTTACTACCATTTGTTTAACCTTTATACTCTAATTTTGTTTTTAATATTTATCAATTTAAGGCCTACACGACTGCTGACAATATAAATATAATTATTTCTTTTATAGAAACTTCAACTTGAAATCCACACCTACATTCAAGCCATTATCCATAAGTTATGGGTGATAATATTTAGAGCACAATCACAATAAGGTAAATCTTGCAAACTTTAAACTGAAAGAAAAATTAACAATAAGACACCAAAGGATTTAGAACCAACTATTTGTGACTATATAAGTTCTCTTTTTGAGTTCAACAAAGGCAATGTTAGATTGTTGTATCCAACTTGGGGTAAAAAAACAATACCCAACGGGTGACTTAGCCTTAGTCATTGCATATTAATTGTGTTTCTCCTTTCCAGGTGTAATTAAAGTTTTCTCCATATAAACAAAGAACTACTAAAGAATTGATTATTGAAATCTTAAAAATCCTTGATTTAAAATGCAAAAACACCTTACGGTAAATACTTAAGTAATAGCTAATTATATTCTAGAAATTTTACCTAATATAAAAACTTGAAATTAACTAATAACTCATTTTTTCTACATAATTTCCTAACTATAAATCTTTTAACTAATAACTTGTACTTTTCATTACAATCTATAAGAAATTTTATAAGGACACACAAATCCTCCAAGCCATTTTACTGTGAAAGTGTTATAGATCCATTGCTTCTGCATCTTGTTTGGATGCAAAGGCTATTGTGGGAAACAACTTGCAAATTCAAATGAATCAACTTGATAATGCCAAAGTATTTTAAAGCCTCTCTTCAAGTGGAAAATAAATGAATGTTATAGGAAGATTTGATATGTTACATATACAACTAGGCTGAACGGAAATTAGAATAATATGACACCTTTTTCCTTTTTATAGCTTATTATTATAAAATATTTGTTTTACATATTCTATCACATTGTTCTCTTGTACAAGTTATTTAATTGCAAGTGATTTTAAAACATAACACTCTGCATTGAAGTACATTACAGGAGCGTCTATTAAATTGAGACTCTAGAACATTGTTTTGGATTGTTATTGTGAGCTTTTGCCGAACTTTGCAACCTACAATTACCAGGCACTATATCTAGTTTTGTTTTACATGATGATTTGTATCATGAAATGTTGTGATTCTAGGATACATGCAGCCAAATGCAGTGGAAAGGTGTAAATGTTGACTACGTAGCCTTTGGCCTCCCAACTTGTGCCAAAATGGGAGTGTAAAAGTGTGGTATAGACATCCACCATGGGTAGGAATTTTGTAAAATGTTGTAGCTCTAACAACCCTAGTATAAATATATACAAAATTTATATGCATTAACAGGACATGTGAATTGTTTGACAAATTTCCCTGGTTGCAGGATATAAAGAATCTGGAAGCATGGACAAGTCACCTAAACTATTTGATAGAATGTCTCAAGGAGAATCATTCTCTTGATTACAAGATTTTGACAAAATGGATTGTTGAAAAGATTTTAGAAGCTTCATAGCAAATCCAATTGGCAGGTGTAAAGCCAAACTCTACATCCTTTTCCAATATTCCCCAAGCTTATAGGGTGATTTGCATAACACAGGTCATTGTAATTAAAATTCTCCATGTAAAAAAATGCTTCTTGATTTCAAGAACTTAATTTGTACGTGAAAGAAATTTGTGAACTATCAGTTTGTTCTTTCAGAATTGAAAATTACTAAACAACTCAAACTTTGCAGGATTTGGTGACTTATATTACTTTTCCAAAATGGCCTTGCCAATTTTGGCAGGAACTATGCTGGGATGCAGCCCTTGTTTTGAAATATCAATCATTTTTAACAGAAATATAAACAATAATATAGAAGCATGTGCATCAAATTAAAAAAATAAACATATTATGTGATTAAAAAAATATTGAAAAAAAGAAATATATTCTTTGTTTGGAAAATTAATAGAACTTGATACATTCAATTACAATCTGAGCTAATAGAACTATTTTAAAATAATTTGGAATATTTTTCACATGGGTATTCTTGGAATTTGGAATGTGGTCCTTCAAATCCAAACACTAATATTTGAAGAGCGACAGATTTTTTGACAATAGAAAATAGTGAAAATACTATTCAATGAGAAATAATTGTGCTATGTCATAAGTGCAAGCTTAAACATTTGTTGTAATGCAAACAGTAGTGATCACACATTAAGGGATAGTGAGATCAAGAAAGCCTATGAAAATAAAAGATGATCATAATGCAAACCAAAAATTGATTCAAGGTTAGTAGCAGCAGAAGAAAAATCTTTGACAGTCATAATATAATGAAAATGTCCTTAATGGATAGGCATGAAGTTTGGGTGTGTCAAATAAGAAGTCTAATGCACAAGAACCAACATCCAAAATAACCAAACCATTGGAGTAGTCATTAGATTTTATCTCAAAAAGATTGATTTATGTTTATTATATTTACTAATATCATATCATACCATATGTTTACCTTTAGCATTGGAAGCCTAAGGAACTCTAACTCAACATCCATGGTATCCACTATTCACATGGATGGTGCCAAGATGACAGTCATCCAAAATGGGGTAAGAATTAAAACATGACACGTACCCTAGTTCATAAAACTAAAATTAGCAATCTACCAATAAGATAGGCAACAACACCATCTGTAATAAAAGGGACCACAAATTGCAGCCTCACTTCAACCACCACCTCACAAGGTGAACTATACTTGTATTTTTTTCACTCTATTTAATGCATTTGATAATCTTACAAACATAATACTCACTTAATGGGATATATTTTAGGAGTAGTTAGTACAACCTTCCCACTATGCATTCCTTTATAAGATAGATTTGTAATCACCTAAAAATGGTTATCTAAACCCTAGACCCCCAATCTCAACTATTAATCAAGAAACCCTAATCTTGATTATTCTATGTCCTAAATCAAATAGGCAAATCATCATATTCAAACTGATCTGACCTAAAACCCTAGGTCCTAATCAATCATCATACTTGATTAATTAATTAATTCCTAAAATCATAATACATTGGCAAATAAACCTTATGTTAATTATTTAATTGATATTCCGATCTATTAATTAAATAAAAATTATGAATTGTCAATTAAACCAAAAAGGAATTAAATTAATTATAAAAACAAAAATGTGCATTAAAAATCAATTAAATTATTGAAAATGCATATGGCATCATCAAATTCAGTTAACTGATTTATCATTTTGGAAACAATCCAGTTCCACTAAGTTAACTGATTCTCATCTATCTATCATTTTGGAAACATTTCAGTTAACTTAGAACTTAATATGAAAGTTTCCAAAATAACTGATCAGTTAGTTCAGTCAACTGACTCTCTCGACCAATCACATTTTTTGCACATGGATTGTGCTTATTCAATCGAATTTGAGCCACTCTTGTTGTTCGATCTTGGCCGTCGATTCGAGAGAGATTTCTATAAAAGAGAAACTCTTTTCCTTCACAAAGGATCCTAACTTTTTATTAATGTTATTATACTGCATTTTCATTCTAGCATTCTTAGCATTTTAGCTTTCATTTATTTAGTATTGTTGTTTATTATTTTCAAGCTTGCAAATCTAATCTTAGGGCACACTTGAATTTGGTGTTTTTAAAATGAATATTTCATATTTCATTTGGTGCTTCTAAAACTGAATCTAATTAGCTTGGATGAACAACAAACTGCATTTGCATTTAGTTTAATCAATCATTTAGATCAATCATATAGCTCTAAATCCTTCATTTAGGTTAGTGTGTAGTCACTGAGCTTGCAATGATCTGAGAGCAAGCTCATCCTCCTGCCTTCTAGAAGGCAATAGGTCGACTCATTCAGACATGCAGGGTGAATGAATCCATATTCACTCCTGTATGCAACTGAAGAACAATTACCATGTTGAAGTGCACTGCTAAAGTAGAGGTCCACTTTTAGCACACATTTCTGGCACCCACCATCCATCATTGTCTATTCAGCTCATCAATAATCCATCTTTCATGACCTCTGCCTTGCTAGACATTGGGGAAAACCAATGTGATCTTGCTTGAGAGCAGATATAATCTCTAAAAGACAGAAAAATTTAAAAAATGGAAAAAGTCTTGAAAAAATGATCATCTTGGTGAAAACCTAGCAACAAGTGCCTTGATGCAACAATCAAAACAAAGAGAAAAAATAAAAAAATGAGAAAATACAGAAAAATTGAAAAAAAGAAAAAAGGATGGCAACACAGACATGCTTACCAGGTTTTCAATGATCACATCATCAAGAAAGACCCCATCGCTTGGGGCATCTCAGCTTCATCACATCAAATCAAGTTAAAATCATCATAAATCAAGAGCAACCCAATCAATTGTCTTATACAGTAATAGATAAACTCAAAACCAAACAAGATCGGTCTTAGATGAGTCATTCATTTTTGAAACCAGGCACATTGATCAAATTGGCTTCATCACTTCAAATCAAGTCAATTTATGCTAAATAGCATCTCTACCAAGTAGGTGAAAACCTGGTAAATAGGTACCTCTTGTACTCAGCACTCCATCTGTCAATGCTCGGTCTTGGAAATCCGTTTCTTCAATTTGTACATACCTTTCAGTCACTTTCGTGACACTTTGGTTCTTCTAAGAAAACCCCTGGCTTGAAATTGATCCAGAGTCATAACCTAGGTGCCATGAAATTAGATTTTTCCTTACAGTATGAGTCAAGTCAGTCATCACAATTTTCTACTAGGGGCATGGGTCCCCAAATTTGATCACATCTTTGGCTTACACCAGAGTCAGTGACCTTGTCATTTATGAAGGACAAATTTCTATGATGCAAATAGGTGTTTCTCAACACCACAATCAACAGTATTTCTTAACACACATTGGATATCACAAACGTAAACAACTAATTGATATAAATCAAACACAAAGCACTCACAAGAACAACAGTGTTTCTCAGCACCTCATACATATACACATCTAAAAACTTTGTAATTGGCTGAAGTATGTTGAACTTCTATTTGTATGTTTTCTATTTTTATTAATTTTGTTAATATTTTCTTTGACTACTGCTTGTTGGTGTGGTCCTGATGATCCAAAAATGTAAAATAAACTGGGTGTATGTGGTAAGAGCTCCTGCATTAAGGTGGAAAAGCCTCACATCTCTCGATCCTATTTATTTGTATCCCAAGGTGAGGTTGGAACTATCTCCTTGAGTGTTATTTCTTTGCTTTTTTATGCAAGATCACACTCATGGTTATCATGGCTTTGAATACCTCGATACTACTGTACTCTTGCAACATCAACTAGAAACAATGTTCAGGTCATCTAGTTGTTGTGCCTGGATGCTTATGTTAGTTTCTCATATCTTATCCGATGAAAGTCATATTCATAGTCTTATGGTTGTAGTGGCACCAGTATGGATTGTATCAACTCCGATGTTCCAAAAATGTTCGATGATGAAAATTATCAAAGCTAATGCTCAGTGACTACACCTTAGGTTGCATTCATGTTAGTATGGCATTTACATCTACATCTGCATCTGCATAGTGTTGAAATCTGCATAATAACTTTATCTCTCTCCAATGTGAAGGATCTATGATTCTAATCAATCAATCTTCTCATTGTCAAGTGGTCATTTTTATGTGAACATGACACCCCTTGCTAAATCAAATGTCCTGGTTCTATTTTCAGGATTGAAATTGAAATCTAAATTTGACCACTTGCACAACCAATGGAAATCTCTCATGCTTTTCTTCTGGTCAATCCTTGTATCTTACTTTTGGTCAATCTTGGTCAACATGACCTCTCATCAAGTTCAGATTTTCTCCTAACCATGTGGGACCTATTTCTAATCAGATCAACTTCTTCTTGCATCATGTTATCAATCGAATTACTTTTCATCACTAGGGCACCTAGCCATATTTTCATTTCGCTCCCAATGGGGTAAGACCAGGACATCAACATTCCAGTGATCACATCCTTAATAAAAACCCCATCACTTGGGGCATCTCATATTCATCGCATCAAATCAAGTTGAGATCATCTTAAATCAAAGGCAACCTAATAAATAGTCTTATACAGTGGTAAAAACACTCAAAACCAGACAAGATCGGTGTTATATAGGCTATTCATTATTGAAACTAGATACATTGATCAAATTGGCTTCATCTCTTCAAATCAAGTCAATTTTATTGCTAATCAAATATCTTAACGCTAATCAATTTCATCACTTCAAATCAAACTGGTTATTCATTCAAACCAACCAAAAAGGTTTAAGAGTTCCTGACAGATGTTGAGTTTCATCACTTCAAATCAAACTGAGAATTTTGTTTATAGCTTTTGATCGATCTTTGTCCAATCAAGCTTGAATTTGGTCATCTTCTTCAAAAGAATGGTTTCATCGCTTCAAATCAAACTATTCTGGGTCTTCTCGCTAACAAGTCTTTGAATCAATGCACTGATCGCACATCAATTCAAAGAGGGGAAAATGTAATCACCTAAAAATGGTCATCTAAACCCTAAACCTCCAATCTCAACTATTAATCAAGAAACCCTAATCTTGATTATTATAAGTCCTAAATCAAACAGGCAATTCATCATATTCAAACTGATCTGACCTAAAACCCTAGGTCCTAATCAATCATCATACTTGATTAATTAATTAATTCCTGAATTCATAATACATTGGCAGATAAACCTTATGTTAATTATTTAATTGATATTCTGATATATTAATTAAATAAAGATTAAAAAATTGTCAATTAAATCAAAAATGAATTAAATTAATTATAAAAAAATAAATGTGCATTCAAAATTAATTAAATTATTAAAAATAGATATGACATCATCAAATTCAGTTAACTGATTTATCATTTTGGAAACAATCCAGTTCCACTCAGTTAACTGTTTCTCATCTATCTATCATTTTGGAAACATTTCAGTTAACTTAGAACTGAATATGGAAGTTTCTAAAATAACTGACCAGTCAGTTCAGTCAACTGACTCTCTCGACCAATCACATTGTTCTCACATGGATTGTGCTTCTTCAATCGAATCTGAGCCACTCTTTTTGTTCAATCTTGACTATTGATTCGAGAGAGATTTCTATAAAAGAGAAACTCTTTTCCTTCACAAAGGATCCTAACTTTTTATTAACGTTATTATATTGCATTTTCATTCTATCATTCTTAGGATTTTAGCTTTCATTTATTTAGTATTGTTGTTTGTTATTTTCAAGCATGCAAATCTAATTTTAGGGCACACTTGAATTTGGTGTTTTAAAGATGAATATTTCACATTTCATTTGGTGCTTCTAAAACTGAATCTAATTAGCTTGGATGAACAACAAACTGCATTTGCATTTAGTTTAATCAATCATTTAGATCAATCATATAGCTCTAAATCCTTCATTTAGGTTAGTGTGTAGTCATTGAGCTTACAATAATCTGAGAGAAAGCTCATACTCCTGCCTTCTGGAAGGCAACAAGTTGACTCATTCAGACATGCAGGATGAATGAATCCATATTCATTCCTGTATGCAATTGAAGAACAATGACCATGTTGAAGTGCACTGCTAAAGTAGAGGTCAACTTTTAGCACACACAAGATCAACTATATTTCATATGCAATTCTCTGTAAATTATTTTTCTAACTGATATTTGTTCAGGTTTGTAGATGAGCCATTAGCTTCTTCCAGGTGGATTTACCCCTATTTGAATATTATGAGGGGAAAATTTTTAGTGTTATCTGTGTGTACATTCAGAACAATCTCACTTTTATGGAAGTACGTTAATCATTCTAATTAGAGAAAGAAATAAGTTCTCTGTGATTGTTAGTTTAATAAAACTATTTAATAAAATTATAGATCAACCACGAAATGATGGTCAACAGTGAGCCTAGAATGATGGTCCTAGTATAAATTTCAAAGTATTTTGTACTTCTATGTTATTCCAAACTAAAATAAATTCAAACATAATTGTTGAACTAAAACTTAGACTGGACAAATAAAGGAAACTCAATTGCTTTGTAAAATAAAGATCCATGCAGAGAATAAGGGTTTCGTGACTATTTTAAACACAATATTTATAATGGTTCTTCAAGGCCTTATGCTTCCCATAGGGTTTTATTCACTATTTTTCAAGGTTCATCCATTGTTTTAGATAAACATTTGATGAACATGGATAAAATCACACATTATGCATATAGAATATGTCTGTGCTAAAATGATTTTTTGATGTTCAATACTCAACATAAGTACTAAGAAATAAGACAAAAGTAAAAGATAATGTTTATTGCAGTTAGTAGAAGCCATATAAAATTTAGTAGAGTCTACTCAATGTCTATGTTGGGACCTATGATAGGCAAAACTACGTTTACGATAGTTAAACCAATCAACGAGTATTAGCTCCATGCCTTGCTAATATCAACAGTTTAACATTATAAAAATACAGTATACAACTCGGTTATCTCACACTAAAATTTTACTGATAGTAGCTACTGGATGTGCACCTGTAGGATCTCAATCTACCACTGATGATGGGTGAGATAGTTTTGGGTAAGGGGCTAGATCTCTAATGGATGGCTCAATAATTGTCTCTCGAATAGCCCCTTCTATAATTGTTGATGTCGGGTGGGGTTACCATAATTCAAATAAGAAATGAAACTGATGTGCATATATTTTTAATTTAATAGAAACTAATGCATATATTCATCAAACTTAACACAGTATTCATAAAAAAAAAAGAAAATAGGAAAAAAAATACCATAATATGAAGAATTTGTACTTAAAATCCAAACTAATCAAAGAAATCTTAGATAAATTATTACAAAAAAAATGCATGGATAGAGTCTGAATCAAATAATTACTTGTCTGAATCCAAAAAGGATGTCATGGTTATTCACTATGGCTGTTAAAACATATAATAAATTATTGTAATTCTTACAATTATCTTACTGATGAGCACTGATGATAATGGAGTACTGAATAGTTCAACCTGCCTTAAACACACTGGTCCAAAATTCTTGTATTCAAAACAAGGAGACAACGAGATATCGATTAGTGTGCAACTAAAATTTTGGTGTTTGATCTTTCATTAAGAGTAATTGTATTCCCTTTGTTTCAAATGGATTTTCTGGTCATCTATTTTTCAATTAGTTTTATAGATCTTCCATGCCTACATTGCTAAGCTTGTGATAATTTTATTGACTTTATCTATCATTTATTTTACCTTAAATTAGGGCAACTCCCTCATTGATGAGATTCTATTGTAAAATCTACAATTTCTGATTTTTAGTTTGGAGATTGCAATTTGTTTGAAAGCCTCCAAAGACATTTCAAATCATCCCTTTTGAACGCATGTTGCAATCATGGCAATGCTTGAGACCACATTTTATTGAGGGGTTGTGTCAAACAGAACATTTCAATTAGACAGTTAACATGTTGGGCCCAAGCTTCCATGTTTTGCATATATCACTGCCATGACATACATTGTTTTGATGGAGTGATTTCACCTACAAATTGCATAAGCCTAGAACTTTATATATATTATTCAACGAATCCATGGTATGTGTATCTCGCTACCTAGTCATTTCCTTGGTTTAGAAACCCTCTATACCTATGCGTGTTGATGGATGTCCATAAATTTTTCTAGATTTTACAATAGAATATTTAGTTTGAACAAGAAATGTTGTGATGGTCTTTTCCCTCAAATTTTGAACACCTTCATTTCATATGTCCCATGACTTTGATTACATAGTGGATCTTAGGCACGGCCTTAGGGCTTTAATGATGCCATGAGGCTCCGTCGTATCATTTTAAAGCAGGGAATCTTGAAGGCAAAGGAAGTGGGTCCAATTGCTCAGCAAGGACAGCGTAGTGGGGTCCCTTGCAGGGTTTTAGGCAGGCAAAAGGGTTAATTTTTCTGCTATGTATATCATGGATTTAATCAATTTTGTAAGTTTTTTCATCGTTCTCTTCTGTCAGGAATGGAAGACGTAGATATTGGAATATGTATTTGAGAAGGCACTCTTAGAGATTACAGATCAAAATTGAAATGAGTGCTATCATTATCATCTTTTATGGTTTAACAGATTAAATTACTAAACTCAAAGATGTGCATTTTAATATACATATATGAGCGTTCATACATACCAGTGCTCCAGATTGTGACATGCCAAATTGAATGATAACTTGTAATGATCCCCAATAAGAATCAGATGTTGTACACTGGATTGAAGAGCATCCAACACTTGAGGTTCCAAAATTTCGTGAGGCCTCTTCACGCAGTAAAATCCTTCCGGCCTCCCCTTTGCACAATGATTCCCTAGTCCTTTCGGCCTCTTCTCTACAATGTGCAATTAACAAAATGAAACACAATGAAAGTGATCCCCCTTTTTTTTAGGTTATATGCCAGTGTTCATCAGAAATCCGACGAACTCGGGCATGGATTAAAAAAAATCAAAAATTTCCTTCCATAGTCCAACCAAGAAAAACAAATGTAATGCATGGTCAAAAATTTAGGTCGATTTTAGGGGTTAAATGTATTAGTGCTAGATAGAAAAAACTTGTTGCTCAAAAAGAAGAAACAACTCTTGGAGAACCTTGGTTTCTGAAATGTAGCAGTTGACAATAGAGAAGAGTGTAGGACAATTCTTGCAAGCCACTTGAAATATGTTAATGTATGTATCATTCTTGATGATGTTGATCATGTGGACCAGCTAGATGCTCTATTGCCCAATATGGACAGCCTGGGACCTGGAAGTTTTATTGTCGTCACCACTAGGGATCACGGAGTCCTTCAAAAATGGGGCATCTCTACCATATATCACATGAAACCACTGAATCATTTTAATTCTAGACAACTATTTTGTTGGTATGCATTATTACAACTGTGTCCAAGGGATGGATTTGAGGAGCTCGTGGAAAATTTTGTAAGAGAGTGTGATGGGTTGCCGCTATCTCTCAAAATATTTGGTGGACAGCTTTACAAAAACTTGGGCAAATATTACTAGACGACTCAATTACATAAGATGTCCAAGATATTTCTCCATGATAACAAGGATTTGTTTAAAACAAGTTATGATGCCTTAAACAATGAAGAGAAGGGGGCATTTTTGGATACAACATGTTTCTTCATTGGAGAAGAAAGTAATGTGGCAATTGAAATATGGTACGGATCAGGGTGGAATGGCATGTACAATTTAGAAATGTTAGTGAACAAGTGTCTCATTGAAATAGACAAGAAGAATTGTATAAGTATGCATAATCACTTGAGGGATTTGGGAAGACAAATTGCAAGTTATCAATCACCCCACCGCATTTGGTCTAGCGGGCAAATTATAGAAATACATAATTAACAGGTAAGATTAATACTTCTAATTCTAACTCATCAATTGTGTGTTTTCTTTTGGAATATTACATGTCTTTCACAGAAATTCAATTGTTGTGTTTTATTTTGAATCAGATAGGAATATGCATTCGAGGAATAATGACTACCAGAGTAGTGCACAGTAATGCGGTTTGTTTTTCTGCGTCCTGTGTTATTCTGATTGGTTTTAACGATTTCAATTGTCTTATTTTATTGAAAATTTTATGATTTTAATTCTTTTCCTTAAACAGGTAGCCGAAATAGAGGAGGAATTTTGTGATTTGGTGATAGAGCAGGGGAAACTCACGTTTCAGACAAACGAAGGAAGTCAAACTCTGGCGTCTTCTAGTCTTGGACTAAACATTATGGTGGCTCGAGGACCTAATTTATATCAATTTATTATATCATCAAAAGATCTTCTCTGGCTTCACTGGTTTGATAGCGGGCAGAGAAATCTTTAGTCTCTAACTTTTTTGAAAATTTTGAGGATTTTAGAGCTCTATGAGGATTTGGGAAATCATCACTTACGAGAACTTTGGGCAGATGAGTGTGATGTAAGTATCAGATTCCATTTGTTTTAAATCTATATTTTCAAGTTTTTCTTTTCATACTTCTAAACTGTTAGATTCATTTTCCCAAAAATATGTTGCAGCCTCCTTTGCTATTGAGGAAGTTGGTCATTTCTGAGTGCCATGAATTCCAAAGATTCCCGAAGTCAATACAACATCTAAAGGATTTGACTAAGATAGTCCTGAGTTCCAAAAAGGTAGAGAGTCTTCCAGGAGAATTTTTCCTTCTCCAATTGCTGGAACACCTAGTTTTAAGTGGTTGTGATGAGCTGATATCACTACCAACCAGTATGGGAAATTTGACAAATCTGTGGCATCTAGATCTAAGCCGGTGCAGGAATTTGAGAAAATTGCCAAATTCTCGTAAGGATTTGACGCTCCTTCAACATCTAGACTTAGAGGATTGTTTTAATCTCACCTTTAAGTCTAAAATTATGGAAAATGTGAAAAATTTGGAGTATGTGGACTTCTCATATTATACGCAAGTGGAAGAGTTGCATCGTGACATCACAAATCAGCGATCTTTAAGAGAGCTCTATTTAAAAGATATGAAGAAGTTAAAGGGGGTACCAAAGAAGATCAACGATTTATCTTCCCTGACTGAACTTCGCATTATTAGGTGTCCCTTGTTGGAATGCTTTCCAGGCTCTATGGGGCGTCTTAATCACTTAGAGAGATTAACTATAGTAGCTTCAGGAGTCAAATCTACACCATTATGAGTTTCTCAACTGAGTAACCTAACAACACTAGAGATATTGGATTGCCCGATAAGCGAGTTTGATTTGTTTAGTTCTTCTTTGTGCAACCTCAACAGGCTACATATACTACATATACAAGGAACCTAATTGTCCAAGATTTCCATCTCAGAAGACTCTTGCCCTAGCCTTGAGACCCTCATAATCAAAGATAATGACCGTTTAATGAAGATAGAAGTCCTACCAAGTACAGTCAGAGATAGAAGGGGTATTGTTGGTCTGGTAAACCTCCAAAAATTATAGATAATCCATTGCCACAAGTTGTATGCACTTCCCGATTTCGTACAATTTCCTTCTCTCTAAGAAATTAAACTGAGAAGATGCTACCAAGCTAGGAAAATACAAGGTTTAGAACATTGCACAAGACTGGAGGTGTTGAAAGCATACACATGGTTGGAGGTGTCGGATATACCAAGTTTGGAGCGAATGGAAAGATTGAGGACTCTACATCTCCAAGCCATGAGGAAACCAGTTGTTGAAGGTTGCATCCAAAGCATGCAGGTAATAAAAGTTTCTAGGAAGTTAGTGTTCTAATTAAATTCATGTGATTTTACTTTTGGCTTGAATGTTTCATGTGCAAATTATTTGCAGAATTTACATGGGGAAACAATAGTTTGTATGCGGGCAGTCCAAAATGAGGCCTCACTTGTAAGCTCCTTGGCCTCTCTTGTAAACCCCTTGACCTTGCCTTCTCTCTCTATTGCTAACTCCTGTAGCAACCTCAAAATTGATAAGAGCCACTCAGCTAAATTGGTAAAGAAGCAATCCCACTATTACAATGGGAATGGAACTAATGCATGTTTGGTTATCAATTTTTTTACTTCACATATGTTATTGAGCGTAGAGAAGGAAGGATTGGATGAAGGAATAAGTGAAACAGAGGTGGAGAAGAGGAAATGGGTCTGGATCGGTGTCTTCATAGATTGGCAAGCAGCAATGAGGTACAAGCTAGGTGTCTTAAAAAAGATGAAGGTGAAGGTGAAGTGGAGAGAGGATTCAAGGTGATGTGAGAAGATGGAGTTGTTTTGGATAATTTCTTCCCCTTATGGGGTTTAATAGAAATTTGACTTTGTGTCAGCTGACTACCGGTGTTGTTGGGTAGATTTTCATTGCAAGCTTTGAAGGCAACTGAATTAATGATCTGCTGATCATAAAACAAATAAATATGAAAAATCCCAAATTGCCTTAGAGAAAAAAGAGCAAGAGCATCCATTATATAGAAAAATTAAAGAGAGGTTACATTATGGTGTTCAACCATATTCACTAATATTACAACCATAATATTAAAGATCTACAACTATCAACTACACATATAAATATACACAACCATATATTTAATATGGGACTTCATAGTCAAGAAAGATTGCAAGTATTCTAGAAAGGAGGCTGCCCCAAAGTCATGAAAGGCTGCCAATGAGAATTATTGTTTTCATTATCCCTCATAATGACCATTGGGAAGAAAATGAAGTAAATCTCTGAGCTTCTAGAACCTTTCATGAGCTAGAGCCTTTGTGAATATATCTACAATCTGATCTTCTATACTGCAGTACACAATTTCAATCAAGCCTTGTTCAACCAATTCCCTAATATAGTGATGTTGTATCTCAATATGTTTGGTTCTACTATGAAATACTAGATTCTTTGTCATTTGAATAACACTCTTTTTGTCTCAGTACAAAAAGATAGGTTCATTATGAATTTGGTGTAAGTCTTCTAGTAGTCTTCTCAACCATACAGTTTCACAAGTTGTTGATGTTGCAGCTTTATGTTCTGCCTCTGCTGTAGAAAGTGATATTATTGGTTGTTTCTTGGAATTCCAAGAGAATAATGCAAAACCAAGGCTAAAAGTGTACCCATAAGTAGACTTCCTATCATTTGCAGACCCTACCCATTCTGAATCTGTATAGCCAACCAATCTACTATCCTCTGAATGCTGAAATTTAAGACCGTAACTCAATGTCCCTTTAACATATCTAAGAAACCTCTTAGCTGCACTCCAATGTGTTTCCTTAGGTTCTAACATGAAGCTAGAGACCAAACTCACTGCATATGTGATATCTGGATGAGTAGTAGTTAAGTAGATCAAACTTCCAATCAACTGTCTATATAGAGTGGGGTTCACTGGATCTGACACATCTAAAGTAGAAAATTTAAGTCCAACTTGAATAGGTGTTGCAACTGGTTTGCAACTCTACATATAAAATTTTTGTAGGATATCTGAGGCATATTTTTTTTGAGACATAAATATTTCATCTTTATTTTTCCATACTTCTATACCAAGAAACTAGTGCATTTGTCCCAAATATGTCATTTCAAACTCAATAATCATGGCTGATCTAAAATCTGCAAATAAAGGTGGATTATTCCCTGTGTAGATAAGATCATTAACATAGAGAACTAAGATAAAAATATCCTTAGCTGAGCTTCTAGTATAGAGATTTGGATCTGATTGACTTCTTGAAAAACCTTTCTTCTATAGGGAGGAGTCTATCCTTGAATACCATGCTCTTGGTGCTTGTTTGAGACCATATAGGGCCTTCTTTAATTTGCAAACAAAATTTTCTTTAGAAGGTATTTCAAAACCTTTAGGTCGTGAAACATACACTTCCTCATCAATATATCCATTCAAAAAAAGCACTCTTCACATCCATTTGATAAACTGTCCAACTTTGTTGAGCTGCCAATGTCAAAACCAATTTGACAGTATCCATTCATGCTACAGGTGCAAATGTCTTAGTATAATCAATATCTTCTTTTTGAGTGTACCCTTTGACTACCAATCTAGCCTTATTCTTATCAATTCTTACATCAGATTTATACTTTGTTTTTTACACCCATCTTGTACCAATAATTTCCTTACCAGGAGGTAATTGAACCAAATCCCATGTATCATTCCTATCAATTGTTTCTATTTCACTATTCATTGATTCAACCCACTCTTCTTTTTCTTGAGCTGGTTCAAATGTTTGTGCCTCATTATTTTCCATGATTTGAGACATTAGTGCAAAATTCACTTTTTCTTGCAACCTTGTTGTCATTTTTTCAAAATTTGAATCCAACATAAGAGTTGATGGATGATTCTTTTATGTTCTTCTCTGATATTTTTGATATCTTCTTTCTCCTACACTAGATGATTCAGGTTCATCTTCTTCTTCCTCCTCTTCAATCTCATCAGTTACTATCTCTTTTCCTTTTATTTCATTTTCTTTGGTATATTCAGCTAGTTTATTGAATACCACATCTCTACTTATCACAAGCTTTTTTGCAATTGGATCATACAATCTGTATGCTTTATTTTCAGTTCCATAACCAATAAAAATGCATTTAAGGCCTTTATCATCTACCTTAGACCTTTTTTCTTTTGGTATGTGTGCATAAGCAACACATCCAAATACTTTGAAGTGATCAACACTTGGCTTTACTCCAGACCATGCTTTCTCAGGAGTCATTCCCTTAACCACTTTTGCAGGACTTCTATTTAGAAGATAGATTTTTGTGTATACTACTTCTGCCTAAAAACTTTTATCCAAATTTTTCTCTTTCAACATACTTCTTTCTATTTCAACAATTTTCATATTTTTCCTTTCAGAAACTCCATTTTTTTGTGGAGTGTAGGAAGTAGTGAACTCTCTCTTGATTCCATGATTTTTTCAAAAATCAATAAATTGATTTAACTTTTACTCACCTCCATTGTCTGACCTTATCACTTTGATATACTTACCACTTTTTTTTTTAACCAAATTCTT
The DNA here is from genome assembly GCA_018584345.1 of Thuja plicata. Lineage (NCBI taxonomy): Eukaryota > Viridiplantae > Streptophyta > Pinopsida > Cupressales > Cupressaceae > Thuja > Thuja plicata. The sequence continues at coordinate 269,652 of MU224873.1, read as the reverse complement.
GAACTCTACAAATTTTCCAAATACTTCTGATTTTGAAACCAAACAATACACCCAAGATTTTTCTTGAGTAATCATCAATGAAGGTTAGAAAATACTTGGATTTGTTCAAAGAAGGTGTTTCCATAGGACCACACAAATCTGTATGGATTTATCTCAAGATGTTTATCTCTACTAGATTTTCCAATATTAAATTGTATCCTATGTTCTTTGCCAATAATACATTTTTCACATACCTCTTTTGTGTCTTCAATGGATGGTAGACCTTCAACCATTTTCAATATTTTGAGTAAAATCAAACCATTAAAACTTAGGTGACCATATCTTTTGTGCCAAATTTTAGTTTCACCCATTTCACTAGACCTTAGTGCTTGGTTCCCATGAGTAAAATGAAGTGGAAACATCCTATCACCTATAATTCTTTCTCTTGCAATAACTAAATTCTTGTTTGATTTATCTATTACTATGCACTCATTTTTATCAAAAGTCACTTGATAATTTTTCTCTAACATTTATCCAATAGAAAAAAAATTCTTTTTGAGTGCTGGGACCAATAGTGTTTCATTGATATGCTTCACTTTACCATGTTCGGTTGTAACTGCAATAGTACCCTTACCTTTGCTTCCATGAGAATTATTATCTCCTAGTACTACTGTACTTTGATGCTTTTTATCCAGGTCAACAAATAGATGCTCATTAGATGTCATATGTGAAGAACATCCAGAGTCTATATACCACACATTATTTTCACTTGCACTTCTTTTTGAAGCAAGAAATAAACAAATTTTGTTTATCTTCAACAGTGTTATGAGCACTTTTGTTTTCTGTTTCACCTTGTTTACTCCAACATTCTTAAGCATAATGTCCAAACTTATCACAATGAAAGCATTGGACATTCCTTTTACTATTGTCTCCCCCATTACTTCTACCTCTTCCTCTTCCATCTCCTCTGAAGTTGCTACTTCTTCCTCTGGAATAATTTCCTCTTCCTGTAGAATTGCTAGTTTCACAGGTTTGTATTCATTCTTATTGTTATCATCATATTTGTACTATGATTCTTGAAGAATGTGTTTCTTTTTCCTCTTATATTTTATTTAGAGGAAAATTCTTTCTCTAATATTTCTTCATTACTTTTCATTATTTCTTAAGCAGTTAACAAAATTCCACTTAATTCATCAATTTTCATGCTTGAGAGATCCTTAGATATCTCAATCGTAGAAACCACACCTTCAAATTTTGGAATCAAGCTTCTCAAAATCTTTTCAATGACATGATTTTCATCTATATATTTCCCTAGTACTTTCATCTGACTCACTAGACCTTCTACCTTTGTTAGAAATTCATTAACAGATTCACTAGTAGTCATTTTTACATTTTCAAAGTTTTTTCTCATTGTTTGCAATTTAGCAGTTTGTGCACCTTGATATGCATTACTTAATATTTTCCATTCTTGCATGGAATTAATAGCACCTCTTATCCTAGGAAAGATAGCTTGAGTGATTACACCCTGAATCAAGAATAAAACTTTGAATTATCTATCTTTATATTTTCTTTGTATAAATTTTTTTGTTGGGTCATTTAATGCATTTACATATGCTATTTCAACATATCCGTTTTGAACAATTTTCCAAAATTCCTTAGATTTGAGTAGAGTTTGCATTCTAGTACACCAATATGTAAAATTGTCTCCTTCAAAGATGGGAATCAACACATTAGACATTACATTGTTTGCCATATTTATCATTAAAAATGCACAATGACCCAAGAGCTCAACACAAAATTCAGGAGAGATCTTTGCAAATGAATACTCTCCTTGTCCCTTCAAATGGGACCCACACACAAAAAATCTCTCCTTTTCTTATTATTTTATTTGATAAATAAGTGTCGGTTACCACCGATAATGCACTTAATTACAAAAATATTATTTTCCAAATTACAAAGAAAAACTTTATAACTCACAAAAACCTCCAATATATCATTTCCTTCTTAATTAAAACTCATGTTTCCACAAAAGAGTTTTAAATCTTTTTGAAAAAAATAACATATAACTGAAGCTTTAATAAAAGCTAAAAAGATATTATCAATGTAAAAAGACAAGTTTTCTTTAAAAAAATTTCAATAATCTTCTCTCACTTCTGGCTGGAAAGAAAACTTGCAATAACCTCCTTTCAAGTTCTAAATGCCTCCACATGGAAACCTTCTTTCTAACTCAAGCTTGCAACAAATAAACCAATTGCAATCAAATATGCTGATATTTGATCTTGAAAATCTCTTAACTGGCTGATTTCCAAGCTCCTCTCCAATCTTTAACTTTCTTTTTGATCTCTTCTAGATCACCTGCAATGAAAGACAAATTTCTCAACTTGCCTCTGATACCAAATCAAGGAAACTGAATCTTTGATCTACTGATCATAAAACAAATAAATATGCAAAAGCCCAAATTGCCTTAGAGAAATAAGAGTAAGGGCATCCATTATATAGAAAAATTAAAACAAGGTTACATTATGGTGTTCAACCATATTCACCAATATTACAACCATAATATTAAAGATCTACAACTATCAACTACAAACATAAATATACACAACCATATATTTAATATGGGACTGCACAGTGAAGAAAGACTGCAAGTATTCTAGAAAGGAGGCTGCCCCAAAGTCAAGAAAGGCTACCAATGGGAATTAGTGTTGTCAGGCTTGACTGCCGTCCATGTTGGATTACAGAGAGCTGAGATCTAATAATTACTACGTACTCTCAATAGGAAATGTAGAAGATTGATAGAAAAATAATTACAGAATGGTGGATGGAACCCACCATAGAAGTTTCGGTTTTGTTTATGCATGTATTTATTTACAAATTCAGATCAGAGGACAAAAAGGTTTGTCTAGAGGCTTGAAAGATTGTCCAGATTTATTTCTTGCGTAGTTTATCTATGCTATGAAGTGTTCTGTAAGAGTTATATTATTGTTGTTATTGGTTTTTTCTGCAGGGATTTGGTTTTTTCCGCCTATCATGATGTTCTCTCTTTTGAAGTTTTGGAGAGGATCTATAGATTCTCTTGGGGGAGGGATAAGTAGTGGAGGTTTTATAATAGTAGCTAAAATAGGTTTTACTTTTATAGTGTTGTATGAAAGTGGTTTATCAATATTTTTTTTTAAATTTTTTTTTTTTTAAATATAAAAAGTAAGAAAATAATGAGATGTTATATCACTATATCATTAAACATATGACTTGGTTTACATTTATTGGTCTTATCTTTTTTTGGAATATTTTTAATACCTTAAAAAAAACATGTTGATGTGGCACCATATTTAATCATATGGACTTAAAACAAATATTTTTAGTAGAAAACTTGATTAGTAAATTATTTCTACTTGAAATATCTACAAAGAATTTTGAAAGCATAAATCCTTCTTCCCTAGTCCGATAAAAATTAATCTTTATTTAATAACTTCAAACAATATCATACTAATCATCCCTGTTCTAAACATTTGTTTTGAAATAAATAGAAGCCTTTAAATCATTTGATAGAACTTTGATTATACTAATTATTTAAGCCTTGTTGATTATAGTTTCAAATTTTCATTACAAACATAGATACAAAGATACGAGTAAATTATTGATAAAATGTGTTCATAAAATATTAATACAAAGACACGTGACTAGACATATACAGTTGCAATAGTGACAATTTCATAAAATTGCCCCAAAAAAATTTTTCTATTTTTGAGGAGTATTTTTTTATTAAGATGGCAAGGAAAGGGCCCTGAACCCAGATAACAACAATCAATTACAACAAAAACCAGAGAACCATACTTTAGGCCATTATAGTTGAAATTCATCAGAGAGAAAAATAAACAAAAACATATGATTAGATCTACCAACTAACTCTAATATATCAATAGCCCTATACTTGTCCATACTAATATCTAACTTCGACTGCCAATGACCAAAAACCCTCTTCTACCTAAGAGCAGAAAACGCATAATTCCAGTTATAGTTATCACAAAAAAATAATAACATCACAAAGTTTAGCCTTAGCATCCACAAAAAAATTAAACAAAGATAATTTAGGATTGGAGATAGTCTCCCAGTCCTTTGAGAGGCAATTGAGATCCTTTCCAAGGAGTGTTCATTCTATGCATTTGTCTCGAGTTGAGTAAGATTATCAAGTCCATTTATGTCCCCTCAAATTTCATTAAAGTTTTTCAACTTATGAATTACTTCACAACTGTCTAATTAAACTTCTGCTACACAAATTCATTGAGTTGATGCACAACTATATTTTATAATTGTTGTTTGTTTTGATCATCGAACTATAATAAAATCTACATATTCTATTTTTTGAATAAAGTATAGAAAGTCATCTATCTACATTTAAAATGAAGAAATAAAATTTATAATTTATATTGCAATATATTGTGGTATTTTAAAGCTAATTTAACCTTTTAATCTATTATTATCTCTATGCACTAACTTCATTTGGTTACTTTTGATCAGTTCTAGATTTTTCTTCTTCTTTTAAGGAAGGTCACCAATAGAGTTGCCACCCAAGATTTGGCTATGAAGGTAGCAATTAAAGATCTACCAACCAAATCGAAAGAACAACAAGAGAGAATAAATATGATAAGAATAAACTGTATTCTCACCAAGAATACAATACGATGATTTGATAGTATATAGGAGGTCCCTTAGTTAAATAGACAAAGGTACAAATGTAGGATTTAATGCGAAAATGATAAGTAGCATTATTTCATTACATGATAATTAAGAAATAACTTATGAATCACATCTGATGGAATCACATGTTGACAGAAGGTAGATCATCCTCTAATGTGTAACAAAGTATGTACAACATGTGCAACAAAGGTGGATTCACCACATATAGTGGAATGTGATAACTAATAACACCACCTAAAGTGGGAAATCTCCTATGAAACCCCTATGTAAAGTTAACTAATGTGCGTGTCTAATTCGTAGGAGAATAAAGTACTAACAATAATAATTAAATACACCAACTCCCCCAATTAAGTGCAACATAGGGACAATATATGCACACAATTCAAGATGAATCTCATCTACTAGGCCATTTTAGGTACCCATGAACAACATGCAATGAAATCTCTCACTAAGTGGTGAAAGCAAGGAAATCACATGGAAAAAAGTCCCCCCCAAAAGAGATAAAAATATAAAAGAACTCTCAAAGAAGTGTGAGAAGAACAAAAACCAATGTGAGGAAAAAATCCCCCTATAAGAGAGAAGAAGAGAGACCAAATAGCCTCCCCTAATTCAAAATGTACACCACTAATAGATACTCCAGGTTGAATGTAGAAGTTGGTCAATGAATGGAAAACGGTGTTCCTCCCCTTACAAATAAACAAAACCAAATGTGAATGGGTTATGTCACCTTGATCTGAAAAGGTATATGTAGGAAGAAATCTTATAATGTATGGAGCCTTAGAAATCTACTCAAGTGTCCTCATGTGTCGATGTCTAATGTTGCTCCTTCCAAATCAGGTGTACTAGTGTAGATTGTTGAAAAAGAAATTTTAGGATCTAATGAGGGTGAATGTAGACCATGATCCAGAGACCTAAATGTGTCCTCTAAAGATAAAGAGATGTTCTACAAATGTTGAACATAAGGATTCATAATCACATCAAACATGAAAGAATAATCATGTAGATAATGAACATGAGGGTTAGAGTGTTTCCTTGAAACAATTGAAGAAGGGTCATCTTCATCAAAGACAAGATGAATATCATCAATGATGTCTATCAAATCTGCAATGTAGTACTCTACAAACAAACTTGTAATGTTTTTCAACTAGTCTTCCCATGAAGCTATGGCTGGAAGACAAATTGTCTTCTTTTGCATTGAATTGCAAGGAGTCAAAATTGCAACAACACAAGTTTTTAAAAGTACAAAAATTAATGAAGGAGATAAAATATCAACGCATGTCTCAAGAACCTTAGTAGATGAAAGAACTCTAAGATTAAAATCACCATACTCAATCTTCTCAAATGTATCCAGATTAGATGCCATAGTGTGTACATCAGTTGAACCAAAAATAGGAGAAACATGTGAAAAGGTGTAGAATCTTAAATGATGATCATCCCCATTGGCTGCAATAATATTTCTACTCTACAAATATTTAATGATAATATAATCAGGTGTGAAATAAACACTTATTTCTATTCCACCATGTTTGATATGATAAATAGAAAGGATATTGGTTGGTAATGAAGGTACACATAGATAATCATTGAATGATCCACCATCCATGAAATTGATCCCTTCCCACAAGCACTCATATATGTGTTGTTAGTCATCTAGATGTGTGGTGATGAACAAGACTCAAATGAAGATCTAACATACTCTATGCAGAAGCCATAGGATGCAAACTGCCTAAATCAAGTATCCACCTATCTAAATTACACTCTACAAGTGTAAAAAGTGCTTTCCCCTTATGTTTGTCAAGTTGAGATGATGATGAAGAATGAGAAGATGAACCCCTTAATTTTTTGAAGGAAAATTATTTTGATTCTTGTAAAGAAGATGATTCAACTCATCAATTTTTTTGACATAGCGTCTGTTCTCATCATTCCCTATTTTCTTGCAATATGCACAAGTAGACAACTCATTTTTGGATGATTCCCCTTAGGAGAGGATGTGGAATATTTTTGGTGAGGAGAATAAGATTTTTCTCTATCATTTTGTGGCTTTGGCTCTTTCCTTTCCCTTGATTCCCCAGGTTAGCCACCAAATAATGTGACTTACATGACTTGAGAACACCCATGGTGATTAATTTATCTAGTTCAAGAATCGACATTTAAATGAGTGCATCAAAATATGGTTTCTAGTGTATTAACAACAAGTCAACCATTGGGTTTTGAAACTTGAGACAAAGGTTTCATATTTTAATGGAATGTTTTTCAATAAATTAAAAACTAATTGTGCATCCTTCTTTTCAATGCAAAAATCTTTTACTTGTGTTATAAGCTCATTTAATTTGGTTAAATAGTATTGGATAGTGTAAAAGTTCTTGGGATCTAATTTTATGAGATCATTTTCCAACTTGTGGCCCTTGACCTCATCAACCTTGCTATACAACTTAGCAATTTTTTTCCAAGCTTCCTTAGCTATATTACAGTTATTAATTTGAAAGATGAGATCATTTGAAATATAGTTTCTCAATGTTCCAAGAGCCATTGTGGTTTTAGTGAGTCATTGTACTTTATTATTTGGATCAGCTTTAGGATCAGGTGGTGTTTTAATAGTTTCATCAGTGTATTTATTTTTCCATTAATTTACTCCAAGGACATATTTTTCACGATGTATAATTATGTGAAGTTAAAGGAGGAAACCTAGGAGAACACATAAAAAAATGAAAGAGGACAAGAGAGATAAAGAGAGGCACAATCACATAAGAGAGAACCTCCCCCCTCCAAATCACTCAATCAAATAATCCCCTCCTCAATGTAGATTTGGCACTTTATACTTAGTGCATGTACATTGGTCACTTTCCAAACAAGAGCAATGTGAGATTTTGATTCTGATGTTACAACTTCCTTAATTAGGCTATAGTAGACTCAAATGACTGATGCAAAAAACCAAACAAATATCTAAGAATTACAAATGTCATAATAGGCCAAAAAGGACTAAGTTTTGAAAGTGATACTTTTTACCATCATGGCTACAAAATATAGCAAATCTAAAAGGTAGAAAAAAGGCACACTTTAAAAAAAGGCACTTGAAAAGGAGTCCATATGTGATGCAGTAAAGCTCGAAGGATCCAATAAAGGATTGTCCAAATTCATAGCCAAAAACAAGACCACAACATAAACATAACAACAATAGAGATATAACAATTTATATCAACATATACTCAGATTAGATTCAATTATGCAAAACAATACTAAGATTATTCTCAATAACCAAACATTACAATCAACATGCTGGGATGTAAGGCATTCTTCTTAGAGACAAAAAAACAATAGAATCAACAAGATCTCATACGATCCAACATTCCTAGTCTACTCTATAGCTAAGTGGAAGAAACTGGATCTAAACTTGTGCTCGCAAGCCACCAAGCAATCTAAAATTTCTATCTACCTATTTACAACTATGTGCATCAACTTTCAGTCTTTCATCTTATCATCTTATCTATAACATCCTCTACTTTCTTTCTCCCTCTCTTCCCCCTTCTAAACATCAACCTAGACTCTCTTTTATTAAAAATTGCCACAAGTTGGGATCAAGAACACACAACCAACATGTTATCCATCAGTTGGCCTCCAATGGTCATTAAATATACATAGGAGAGTAAACCAAACAAGATATAGGTCCTCTCAACCCCCACACACAACCACAAATTAAGTGCACTGGTCAACCAACCCAACAAACAACATAAACCCCATCGGTGATCAAGAACACTCAAAATAGACCACTCGGTGAGAGGCATAACCGAACCGAGCTCCATTGAATAGAAACCATCAAGAAACAACATGAAAAATCACTCAGTGACTGAGATCGAGCAACCAGTCACTAAGACTGAACCACTAGTAACTGAGTCCACATGCAATCGAGAACTCCAATAAAGAACTCCCAGGCAATTACCGACTAGATTACCGAGCTCCCAAGAAACAAATAAAAATCAAACCAGAACATGTTTTTGGTGACACAAGATTTCCAACTACCCTAGGATGCTCCTACATTAGACACCTTAGGTGTAAAAAGATGTTCTTAGAGGCTGGACGAACATCTGTTGGGATTCAACACATAGATCCCAAACTGGTTCTTTAATATACATGTCCTTGGAGTCCTCAACTGACACACTCTTCCCTTTGTTCTTCTTCTGCTTCCTTCTTCTACTAGTGTCCTTTGAAGTGCCTTCAAATATCTGAACCTTAGTGCCTGTACCAACCCCTGCAATCATCTCAGATCTACTACCAATGCTCAAGTTCCTCCTTCCTTTGTCTTCATCCTTCAAAGGAACCAAAACAGACATCTACCCATCTTTCATTAAAGTAAAGAAATTCCTTTTACAGTCTAGAATATCCTCTATATCATACTGCCAAGGTCTCCCAAGTAAAACATGACAAGAACTCATCTCCACAATGTCACATAATACTTCATCTCTATAAGTACCAATGTAAAAACTTACCATGCACTGCTCTTTAACCTCTCCTGCATAACCATCTTGTAACCAACTTATCTTATAAGGACAAGGATGCGTCAACCTTTTCAAACCAGGTTTCTGAACCATCTCCTCAGCAACTAGGTTGTTAGTACTTCCTCTATCAACAATCAGCTTACAAATTTTACCACCAGACTTACACATAGTCATGAACAAGTTCTTCCATTGACAAGAATCAGCTTGCTTTGAGGGCATCAATGTTCTCCTGAGAAAGAGAGTCACACCCTCCACCTCAAGTTTATTCTCAGCAACCTTGTTCACCATAGCATTCTGATGACTACCTACCTTCTTATCAGTATGGGGATATTCAAATGACCAATGTCCTTCTTCACCACAGTTATGAAAAGTACCTCTGAATACACGTCTACCTATTCTTCTCCTCGGTTCAATAGGTTTTGGTTCATCTTCAACTTTCGATTTATCTTTTACCGACTGTTCTTGTTTTTCTTTCCCTCAGGAATTTTCATGATGTCTTCTCTTGTACCTATCTTCTTCCTTTAATACATATTGATAAGTATCTTCTACCGAGTCAATCTTCAACATACCAATCTCATCCTAGATATTGAATCACAGACCATTGATATACCTCACCACATTTTCCTTAGAAAGTTCTCTATGGAGAGACCGAATAGTCAACTTGTATAACTCCTTGGTATAATCTTCCACAGTCATCTTCTTCTGTTTTAAATTCTTTAATTTCTTAAACAACTCAAGTTCATAGTCAGCAGGAATGAACTTAGCCTTTAGCTTTGTCACCATCAACCTCCACCGATTGATCTTCATTTTGACTTCTTCTTCTCTGTCCCTCTACAACTATTTCCACCATAAAGCACCATGTCCTTTCAATTTAGTCTATGTCAATCTCACTCTAGGAAGATCTTCAATGTCTTCCAGCTCAGAGTAGTCTTGTAGCTCACTGATCCAATCAATCATATCCTTAGGTCTCAAGGTACCTAAAAAATTGGACACCTCCATTTGGTAACTCATACTCAATTGAAATCTAGATATATGCAATCGATCATATCTATCTCCTCCAGATCTTTCCATCTGATCGGCTCGATCATTTGCACCAGATCTAGCAAGTTCAAAGTCTTCAACAACTTCTTCATAACCATCATCTATTCTAGGAACTCTATGTAATCCAATATTTTTGATATCTTCTATGATTTTATTTTTATTTTTTCCATCTCAGATCTAAATCTTTCTGTTATCCTCACTTCCACCTCCTCAGATAGAGTTGCAATCACCCTAGGGTCCAATCTTCTTGGAGGCATCTCTCTAGATCTTCAAAAGCCCTAAGCTCCACAAGAAACAAACTAGCTCTAATAATACTTGATGCAGTCAAGCTTATAGGATCCAATAAAGGACTATAAAAACTTGCAACCAACAACAAGACCACAACAGAAACATAAAAATACCAGAGATATAACTATTTATATCAACATATACTCAGATTAGATTCAATTATGCAAAACTGTAATCAGAATATTCTCAATAATTGAACATTAAAATCAACATGTCGGGCTGTGAGGCCTTCCCGATTAGGGCCAAAACAATAATAGCATCAACAAGATCTTGCAAGATCCAACATTCCCAGTCTACTCTATAGCTAAGTGGAAGAAAATAGATCTAAACTTGTGTTCATAATCCTCCAAGAAATTTCCAATTTATATCTACCCACTTACAACTAACTGCATCAACTTTTGGTTGTTCATCTTATCTCTGACATCCTCTACTTTCTTTATCCCTCTCTGCCCCCTTCTAAAAATCAACCTAGACTCTCTTTTATGCAAACTTGCCACAAGTTGAAACATTACAATTGGAATAACATAAATAAACCCAATTCAGCATCAAGAACACACAACCAAGATGTTATCCATCAGTAATCCTCCAATGGTCATTAAATTTGTACAGGAGAGTACACCAATTTAGAATGTACACCACTAATAGATACTCCAGGTTGAATGTAGAAGTTGGTCAATGAATGGAAAATAATTTTCCTCCCCTTAGAAATAAACAAAACCAAATGTGATTGGGCGATGTCACCCTAATCTGAAAATTTAGATGTAGGAAGAAATCTTAGAACGTGTATGGATTCTTAGAAACCTACTCAAGTGTCGATGTCGAATGTTGCTCCTTCCAAATCAGGTGTACTAGTGTAGATTGTTGAAAAAAAAAAGTTAGGATCTAATGAGGCTGAATGTAGACCATGATCCAAAGACTTAAATGTGTCCTCTAAAGATAAAGATATGTTCTCCAAATGTTGTACATAAGGATTAATAATCACATCAAACTTGAAAGAAGAATCATATAGATAATGAATATGAGGGTCAGAATGTTTCCTTGCAACAATTGAAGAAGGGTCATCTTCATCAAAGACAAGATGAATATCATCAATGATCTCTCTCAAATATTCATTGTAGTACTCTGCAAATAAACTTGTAACATTTTTCAACTAGTCATCCCATGAAGCTATGGTTGGAAGACAAATTGTCTTCTTTTGCATTGAATTGCAAGGAGTTAAAATTGCAACAACACAAGCTTTTAAAAGTACAAAAATTGATGAAGGAGATAAAATATCAACGCATGTCTCAAGAACATTAGGAGATGAAAAAAATCTAAGATTCAAATGACCATACTAAATCTTCTCAAATATGTGCATATTGTATGTCATAGTGTGTAGATCAGTTTAATTGATAATAGGAGAAACATGTGAAAAGGTGTAGAATCTTGAATGATGATCATCCCCACCAGCTGCAATAATATTTCTACTCTACAAATATTTAATGATAATATAATTAGGTGTGAAATAAACACTTGTTTCTATTCCACCATATTTGATCTGATAAATAGAAAGGATATTAGTTGGTAATGAAGGTACAAATTGAGCATCATTGAATGATCCACCATCCATGTCAATTGATCCCTTCCCACAAACACTCATATATGTGTTGTTAGCCATCTAGATGTGGGGTGATTAACAAGACTCAAATGAAGATCTAACATACTCTATGAAGAAGCCATAGGATGCAAACTGCCTGAATCAAGTATCCACCTATCCAAATTAGACTCTACAAGTGTAAAAAGTGCTTTCCCCTTTTGTTTCTGAAGTTGATATGATGATGAAGAATAAGAAGATGAACCCCTTATTTTTGAAGGAAAATTAATTTGATTCTTCTAAAGAAAATGATTCAACTCATCAATTTTTTAGACATAACATTTGTTCTCATCATTCCCTAGTTTCTTGCAATATGTACAAGTAGACAACTCATTTTTGGATGATTCCCCTTAGGAGAGGATTCTTTTTGGTGACGAGAAGAAGATTGTTCTCTATCATTTTTTGGTTTTGGCTCTTTCCTTTCCCTTGATTCCCTCGGTTAGCCACCAAATCATGTGACTTATATAACTTGAGAACACCCATGGTGATTAATTTATCTAGTTCAAGCATCAACATTTCAGTGAGTGCATCAAAATATGGTGTCTAGTGTATGAACTACAAGTCAACCATTGGGTTTTCAAACTTGAGACAAAGGTTTCATATTTTAATGGAATCCTTTTCAATAAATTAAAAACTAATTGTGCGTCCATCTTTTCAATGCAACAATCCTTTAGCTGTGTTATAAGCTCATTTTATTTGGTTAAATAGTATTGGATGGTGTAAAAGTTCTTTGGATCAAATTTTATGAGATCATTTTCCAAATTGTAGTCCTTGACCTCATCAACCTTTCTATACAACTTATCAATTTTTTTCCAAGCTTCCTTAGCTATATTACACTTATCAATTTGAAAGATGAGATCATTTGAAATATAATTTCTCAATGTTCCAAGAGCCATTTTAATTTCAGTGAGTTAGTATACTTTATCATTTGGATCAACTTTAAGATTAGGTGGTGTTTCAATAGTTTCATCTGATGACATTAATTTTCCATTAGTATGCAAATAACACTTTCGGTAAGCATACACTGAAAGACATTACAAGAGAAAACCAAAGATCAAATAGATAGAGATCACCAAAGATAACTAAGTACAAAGAAGACCGACGACACAACTTAGTGTGTAAACTGAAAAATGCAAAGACAGAAAGATAAAGAGGAACCCAACAGGGCAACTCGACATACAGGATACAATGTAGACCGATAGACAAGGAAAGAGCATAACTGACAGTCAGAAACTGAAAGTCAGTTGTTGCCCGCAAAAAGTGGATCTGACTTCCACGTCAGATAATGAAAGCTTATTTTATTTATAGGATATTGATTTTTTTTAAATCCTTTTCTTTAGGGACAAGAAACATGAATGTAAGTGCTTTAATCAATCTAACTCATTTAAAACACATAGACTAGGAGATCTAGGTACAAGTTATAAACCTTATCTTAGAGTTAATATTGTTATTCGTGAAACTTAATGAAGTCAATCCATCTTATAAATAGATGATGCAATCATTCATTATAAAAGGATGTGAAAAAAAATAAAAGAGAGCAGCTAATATGAAGGAAGCATACAAGCACATATATGGATTAGATTGAAAATTTCAAGAACTAGAACAACAAAAGGTGAATTTGGTTATCAGAACCAAGAACAAAGGATACCGAGAATCAGAGGTATTATTCAATCACAATAAGGTGATAATATTTTTCATGTAAACTAAATTGGATCTGTATCAGTAATAGGAGATTACATTTAATAGGTCAATTTGTAATTTCCTATCATTCTAACAAGTGGAGAAAAGTGAAAAAAATCCTTTAAGGAAGGTGGATTTAACAGTCCAAGTACACATCTCTTAACCAAGTGCACACTTAACAGTGTTGCTAAATCTCTTAATAGAGTATACTTTAATAGGTCTCCTCCGATACTCTTAACAGGGTAGATCATCAGAAGTGATCAAATTTTAAGCCTTAACCAACCCCTTCCAATCTACAAATAGTGAAGATTTTGTGGGTTCCACCCCCACCGCAGTTTTTACTTCCTAATAGGAGTTTTTTGTGATATTATATCTTGTGTTATGTGTCAATTAATTTCATAAATGTTTCTATGAATGTTCACATGTATGTTAAAGTTATGAATTGATATACTTCACATCAAGATAGTATAGATCAGATTGAATGGATATACAATTGATTACAAAGGTTAATTGATTAAAGGATACAAAAATTTTAGAGGTGATGATTCACCCCTCCCCTCTCAGTACATACTTCCCATTAATCCCAACAATTGGTATTAGAGATAAGTCTCTTCTTGAAAAGCTTAAAGGCTTAAGAGAAAATATCATACAATGGAGAAGTATAGACTTGATAAAAATATTGAAAATAAGAAGCTAGAAATTCAGATGTTCTTTGAACAGTATAAAGAAGCTAGAATCAACATGAGACAATATTTGGATGAAAGAAATAATATGGCATATCATTGTAATGAGATAGATTATCATGAGGAAGAGATACCATATTTCTTTGAGTCTTCAGGATCAACTACAAGAAAAGCATCAGATACATCAGAAGAAAGCATCACAAGCCTAACTGAAATCAATCTA
>MU224873.1:230255-248382 GCA_018584345.1 Thuja plicata | reverse complement strand
TCAACCCAAAGGAAGGGCTAATGCACAAATGAATCAACTATTTGGAAAAGAGAATAACAAGAGGGATACCTTAAATTCTGTTAATTATATGTATAGATATGATATATGACAGTAATTGAAGAAATGGCAGAAATGCACTAACCTTGAAATATTTCATATCAAATAATGCTATTTTTTGAGGTCTATAGATTGTTTCCGGAAAAATTGACAATTGATCCCAAACCGGAACGCAGAGATGAACAAAACCCAAAAATCTTTTTCCATTCTGATGTCGTCTTATGAAAAAGGTCAACCTTGACCCAAAAATGTCAACCCTAACCCAATAATGTCAATCCTGACCTGCACAGGTCCGATAGAGAATATGTTTGCTCCATCCGAAAGAAAGCCGAAAAAGGTATCCAGATTTGGTCTCAAATCTGTTGTTCTGTACCTATATCTATAAGAAAAAGGGGATTGTTTTTTGTGGGGGAGGGGTTTGCCTTAGTAAAACCCCGATTTAGGAATTAACCTTGAAATCAATAAATTACAAAATGCTAGCAAGTAGTAGAATTGAATTTAACAATGAAGCTATGATATTCAATAGATATGTAATTGTAATTCAAATGTATGCAAGTATGAAAGTATGAACTTTAGAAACCATAAACCTCCATGATTGTATGCTTGAAATCCACTTTGAAGAGATTATGGAAGAGTCTTGAGGATGCACAAAGGATCTTGAAGGAAGATCACACCACCATGATGGCTAGATCTAGGGTTTGAATGATGAATCTTGAATGTTTGCACCTAATCCCTTCAAAGGCTTGAGAGCTTGAATCCTTTATCTTCAATGGAGGACTTGAATGCTTGAGAAGAAGACTTGAACACCTTAAGAGCTTGGAAATATGTAGAACAATGGATGCTTGAACTTTTTTCTTCTTGACAAAATCTTGATTAGAGCTTTTTGCACTTAGAAGACTTAGACAAAATGAGAGAGAGAGAGAGAGAGCTCCCTTTTATATGAAATTAGGGCACAATCTTCTAAGGAGGTTGACATAGGATAATTAAATTCCAATTAGACCCATGCCACTAGAAAAGGACCTATATTAAATATCATTTAGTAATCAACACTTTAGAACTCGAAACAGTCAACCCGAAAGCGGCGAAACTGAATTTTGGATGACCCCCGACAGCCGACAAGTTTCCAGTTTTGAAAAGGGGACCCTGGTCAGGGTCGAGGTTGAACCTTACCTAGGTTAGGGTCAAGGTTGAAGCTGACCCAGGTCAGGGTTGAGGTCAACCTTAACCTAGGTCAAGGTTGAGGTCGACCTTGACCTAGGGGGCCAGAACCCCTAGAAAATATGCCAGGTGGGGTAGGAGGTGCCGAGAGAGGCCCAATCAAGGTCCTACACAGGCACAAAATTAGGATATGATGTAGAAATGGGAGGATGAAATGATGGAGGTCAAAAACCTCCCCTAAGGAGGGCTAAACATTCTTAACATGGAAGTGCTTCCATTTTAAGATGATACACTATGAAATCCAAGAACACAAAGAAGGATGAGTTTAAGCTCATCAAGAATTTGACATGTGAGGAACCTAATTACAAGATTAATCCTGAGGTTGCCTCACAAACCAATGATGCTAGATAATTCTCATGAACAACATCTAGTGTTTTTCTCATGGAAGATTTTCGATCTTTCATACACTGCAAGATAGCAGAAAATGGAGATTTGGAACTTGAACACGCTTATAAGAAGCTATGCAACGAAGATGGGTCACTGAAAGATGAGCATAAACATATTGAAGTAAAATGTCTAACCAATGCCCTAATGTTTCCAAAGGTCTTCAAAACTGAGTGGATTTGGTTAGTGCTAGGTCGAATGCACAATCATAAACTGTGGTTGGATGACCCGAAGGAGATAACCTGAGATGTTATCCATGTTGTCCCGGTTACCCTATAATAGAAAAGGTGAAAGAACTAAAGCATCCACCTAAGGCTGAGACTGAGAAGATGACAGGAGCCAAGTGGGATGGCAGAGGAATGAAATTTTCCAAAATAATCGATGATGAGATGAAATTTAGTGCATGCATTCTGGGCTACAAATTCTTCCAAGCCAGCAGATTGAACAGCATAGCATCCGATGCAGTGGACACAACATATAATATTGTGAAGAAAGGAACTCATTTGGATTTATCTGAACTACTCCTGAATTAGTTGAAACAAAATTTAAAGACTATTAGGAATGCAAAGTCAAACACATGTATGTTTGGCTCACTCATAATGTGTATTTTCTTCTACTTTCAAGAAACATTCCCATCAATAGGAGATGTGAAATTGGACAACAAAAAACTAGTCACCACGCATATAAATGAACATATAGCTTCAATGGGAGAAAAATTTGAGACATTCATGGATGAATACTTCAGTTTATTCAATGGCCAAATTCCAAAGAGCGTAAGGATCCCTGAACAACTCATTGAGAAATATAAAGATGAAATATGTTTTATCGTCGATACAGATCATACATATATCAAGCTTGTTGTACTGAGGACAACATGGCTTCAACCATTGGAGTATGAGATAAACATTGATCTTGCAACTAAGGCAATTGATGCCTTGATTAATGAACCACTGGATAAGAAACAACCCAAGTTTGGAACATATGTGGAGGCCAAGACAAGAATAAAATCTGGCATGGTTGTTAAGAAAAATGTCAAGAAAAAGGACAAGATGGTAAAGAACCTCAAGAAAATACTGTCAGCAACTGAAGAAGAAAATGAACAGGATAAAGAAGTTGAACAGGAGGAAGAAATCAAAGAATAGTTATCTATCGGTAAAACTGAAAAAAAGGATGACTCCAAGGAAATAGAGTTAGATTCACCACCTCCTCCACCAATAAGAAGCCAAGGACAATAGGTGCTTCTAGAACAAGAAGACAAACATCAAAGGATTCTACTCCTTCACCTTTGAAGAAAGGAAAGGTCAGGACATACAAGAGGAAAGATACCACACCGAAGAGAAGGAAAAACAAAAGAGGAAGGAAGCTCATCAGAACCTAAGAAGATATTGAAGACACCGAGCAGGATGAAGCTATAGATACAGAAAGTGTCAAGTTAAAAGTTCCATAATATATTGATGACATTTGTAAATCTATTACAAATTTAGGATCTATTATAGATTCAAAGATTAGAAGATGGTTGAAATTATATCTAGAAGATCAGAATAAAATAGAGGATGCCATCATAGCAAAAATGTATAAGTTCAAATATGTACCAGTGCAATTTGAAGATAGTTTGTTACCAAGGGAACTCTTGGATAGACTATATTCCAAATGGATATTTTATTTGAAGAATGAGAAAGAAATAAGAGAAAGAGTACTTGTTACTCTCATGCCACCTGAATCCAAGAAGGTAGAAATAGATGAAATGATGGAGAAATACAAAAGAGAGTTCTCACCGAAGTTCAGAGCATATAAATTTCTTGAAGGAAAGCTTATAGAACTTGAATAGGATAGCCATAAGAAATGGTGTAAGATTCTAAACATACCTACTAAGGAGGAAAGCCCTGAGAAAGATGTTGAACAAGTCTTATTAAAAGATACAGAAGATGATATATATGTTGAGCTAGATAAGGAAGAAGATGATACAATCGGCAACCAAAATGTAGATGTTGCAGATGAATCATGGCTAGACACCACAAATGACAAAATTGTGGATACTAACATCATTGAAATTACCGATGACCCAACAGAGGAAGTTAATAAAGATGAAGATGTCACTATTGCAAAGGACACAACCGATGAGAAGGGTACAACAGTTGATACTGCACAAGTAAACATTCTAGGCAACATGCCAATATTGATACAAGCTATCAACATTCTGCAAGAATCAAACAAGTCACCTGAAAAAGGATACTCCCAACGATGCAGGGGAAGAAGAAAAGAAAGATAACACTGATGGTCAGAAAGACATCGGAGCCACTCAAAATGTAACCGATACTGATAAGGTTATAGGAGAAGATTCAAAACAATAAGATGCAGACACCACATAGAAGAATGCAGACACAAAGAATGATGAAGCTAAGGACACTAATGAAGGAGACAAACCTAAGCATGATACTCCTGAGGAAACCAAAAAATGCACTACCGACGATGTGAAGGTGAATGTGGAGACGTCTACAGACACCTGACAATGTGAAACTAAAGCAAAGCAGCAAAAAGAAGCATAACATGTAACTTCATCAAGAACAACTGAGAAAGCTGAGAAATTGGCAATGGTTTTACATTCTAGTGAATCACAAAAGAAGAAGAAGAAATATAAGAAGAATAAGTTTGAGGTCACCTTGGATGAAATTATTGAAATACCAAAGTGTGACCCATCTACACTTGATTTTGAAGAATTACAAGAATACGGTGAAATTTTCCAAAGGAAGGCATTATAGGAGAAGCTGAAGAAACAACAGAGGTACTCCATGGTACTAGAGACAACACAAGACATATTACACTAGATTGTACCTGATATTTATATTGATCATAACAAGCCAATTCTTGATCAATTAGCAATTCTCACCAAAGCTATAACAACTTAGAATATAGATGTAGAGAAGGAAATTGAGGAGAGAGAAGAGTAGAGGTACCAGCAGAAGCTCATTGAAAACATAAGCCAAGAAGTGGCGGTCAACAAGGTAAAGCTATTAGAATTCATTACCAAATTAGATCCAGTTATAACTAAAGCTATAACCTTGATTCAAAAACTAAGCACATTAGAAAAGTTCACTAAAGAAAATAGTGACAACATTGCAAAGTTGGATACAGATCTAGCAAACAGTGCAAAAAGCTTAACCACCGATGGAGACAATATAATTAAGTTGCATTATGAGAAAATCATTGAGATAAAAAGGTTAAGGTGGGAATTGTGGGAAGCAGAGACACACTTTAGGGAAGAAGTTACTGAGCTCCAAGCTCAACTTCTACTAAAACTTACACTACTCCAACAACACATCAGTTCAACTAGGCAACTGATAGCGACCTGTGAGATGTCTGTAGAAGACAACATCTATGACATGCACTCCAAGATCACACTCAAGAACATGGCTCTGGAGAACTTAAAGGAACAATGGGAGAAAATGATGGAAGAAATGAAGTCTTCACACTCCCACATTTTTGATAAACTCTAAGGCATAAACCTTTGCCCTTAATATCAAAAAAGGGGGAAAATGATATGTATTCATTCATTCATTCGTATGGGAAAAAGGAAAAAAAATATGTATATGCATATTTATAAGGGAAAATGATATATATAGATGGAAAATTATATGTACATGTATTTGTATAAGGAAAAGATATCATATGTACAGATGTATCGACATATACATAGGGGGAGTCATTAAATGACTAGGGATCATATATGGTGTATATACTTAACATTTTGTTAGTATTTTGCACATATCATTTTTTGATACTATTGTCAAAGGGGGAGATTTATGATATTAATTTTCAATTAGTATGCAAACAACACTTTTGGTAAGCATACACCAAAAGACAGGACAAGAGAAAACTGAAGATCGGATAAATAGAGAACACCGAAGATAACTAAGTACAAAGAAGGCCGACGACAAAACTTAGTGTGTAAACCAAAAGTACAAAGATAGAAAGATAAAGAGGAACCCAACAGGGGAACCCGACATACAGGATACAGTGTAGACTGACAGATAGGGAAAGAGCATAACTGAGAGTCAGAAATTGAAAGTCAGTTGCAGCCCACAAAAAGTGGATCTGACTTCCACGTTAGATAAAGAAAGCTTATTCTATTTATAGGATATTGATTTATTTTTAAATCCATTTCTTTAGGGACAAGAAACATGAATGTAAGTGCTTTAATCAGTCTAACTAATTTAAAAAAAATAGACTAGGAGATCTAGGTACAAGTTGTAAACCTGATCTTAGAGTTAACATTATTATTCGTGAAACTTAATGAAGTCAATCCATCTTATAAATAGATGATGCAATCATTAATTATACAAGGATGTGAAAAAAAATGAAAAGAGAGAGGAGAAGATGAATGAATCATACGAGCACATTTATGTATTAGATTGAAAGTTTCAAGAAGCACAACAACAAAAGGTGAATTTGGTTATCAGAACCAAGAACAGAGGATACCGAGAATCAAAGGTATTATTCAATCAAAATAAGGTGATAATATTTTTCATGTAAACTAAATTGGATTTGTATCAGCAATAGGAGATTGCATTTACCAGGTCAATTTGTAATTTTCTATCATTCTAACAAGTGGAGAAAAGTGTAAAAATCCTTTCAAGGAAGGTGGATTTAATAGTCCAACTATAAATCTCTTAATCGAGTGCACACTTAACAGTGTTGCTAAAGCTCTTAACAGAGTAGACTTTAACAGGTCTCCACCGATACTCTTAATAGGGTAGATCATCAAAAGTGATCAAATTGTAAGCATTAATTGGCCCCTTCCAATCGGTGGATAGTGAAGATTTTGTGGGTGCCATCCCCACCGTAGTTTTTACTTCCTAATAGGATTTTTCTGCGATATCATATCTTGTGTTATGTGTCAATTACTTTCATGAATGTTTCTATGAATGTTCACATGTATGTTAAATCTTCATTTAACATACATCTAAATCAATAAACCATTAAATCTGCATAAGAGAGTAAAAAAATAAGATATAGGTCCTCTCAACTCCCACACACAACCACAAATCAAGTGCATCGGTTGTCCAACCCAAAAAACAACATAAACCCCATTGGTGATCAAGAACACCAAAAACAAACCACTTGGTGAGAGGCACAACCGAGATGAGCTCCACCGAACAAACACCACCAAGAAATAACATGAAACACCACTCAGTAACTGAGACTAAGAAACCAGTCACCGAGACCAAACCACCAATAACAGAGTCTACATGCAACCGAGAAATCCAACAAGGAACTCCCATGAAGTTACCGACCAAATTACCGAGCTCCCAAAAAAAAATCAAAATCAAACCAAAACATAGTTTTGGTGACACAAGATTGCCAACTACCCTAGGATGCTCCTACATCAGACACCCCTGGTGTGAAAATATGTTCTTAGAGGCTAGATGAACATCTATTGGGATTCAACACATAGATCGCAAACAGGTTCCTAATATATATGTCCTCTGAGTCCTTAACCAACACACTCTTCCCTTGGTTCTTCTTTTGCTTCCTTCTTCTACTAGTATTCTCTGAAGTGCCTTCAGATCTTTGAACCTTAATGCCTACACCAACCCCTGCAACCATCTCAGATCTGCTACCAATTCTTAAGTTTCTCCTTCCTTTATCTTCATCCTTCAAAGGAACCAAATCTGACTTATGTCCATCTTTCAGTATAGTAAACAAATTCTTTTTATAGTCTTGAATATCCTCTCTATCATACAACCAAGGTCTCCCAAGTAAAAAATGACAAGAACTCATTTCAACAATGTCACATAATACTTCATCTCTATAATTACCAATGTAAAAACTTACCATGCACTACTCTTTCACCTCTACTGCATGACCATCTTGTACCCAACTTATCCCATAAGGACAAGGATGCCTCAACCTTTTCAAACCAGATTTCTGAACCATCTCCTCAACAACTAGGATGTCAGTACTTCCTCTATCAACAAGCACCTTACAAAATTTACCAACAGACTTACACATAGTCATGAACAAGTTCTTCCTCTTACAAAAAATAGCTTGCTTCAAGGGCAACAATATTCTCTTAAGAAAGAGAGTCACACCCTCCACCTCAGGTTCATTCTCAACAACCTTGTTCACCATAACATTCTGGTGACTACCAACCTTCTTATCTACATGGGTACATTCAAATGACTAATGTCCTTCTTCACCATAGTTATAACAAGTACCTCTGAATACACCTCTACCTCTTATTCTCCTCAGTTCAACAAGTTTCGGTTCATCTTCAACTTTTGATTTATCTTTTACTGACTGTTCTTGTTTTTCTTTCCCTTGGGAATTACCAGTATGTCTTCTCTTCAACCTATCTTTTGGCTTTAATGCATATTGATAATCATCTTCTACCAAGTCAATCTTCAACATACCAATCTCATCCTGGATATTGAATCTTAGACCATTAATATACCTCGCCACCTTTTGCTTAGAACGTTCTCTATGTTGAGACCAAATAGTCAACTTGTAGAACTCCTTGGTATCATCTTCCATAGTCATCTCCTTCTATTTAATATTCTAAAATTTCTTAAATAGCTCAAGTTCATAGCCTGCAAGAATGAACTTAGCCTTTAGCTTTGTCACCATCAACCTCCATCGATTGATCTTCATTTCACCTTCTTCTTCTTTGTCCCTCTACAACTCTTTCCACCATAAAGCAGCATGTCATTTCAATTTAGTCTATGCCAATCTTACTCTAAGCATATATTCAATGTCTTCCAACTCAAATAAGTCTTCTATCCCACAAATCAAATCAATTATGTCCTTAGGTCTCAATGTGCCTAAAAAATTGGACACCTCCATTCGGTACCTTGTACTCAACCGAACCCTAGATCTCTGCAACCCATCATATCTATCTCGTCTTGATGTTTCCATCTGATCATCTTTTTCATCTCCTTTAGATCCAACAAATTTAAATTCTTCAACAACATCTTCATAACCATCATCTGTTCTAGGACCTCTATGTAATCCAACATTTATGATATCTTCTATGATTTCATTTTTCATTGTCGCCATCTCAGATCTAAATATTTTTTTTATCCTCTCTTCCACCTCCTCAGATAGAGTTATAATCACCCTAGCATCCAATATTCTCGAAGGCATCTCGCTAGATCATCAAAAAACCTAAGCTTCACAACAAACGAACCAACTCTGATACTACTTGATGCAGCCAAGATCAGAGGATCCAATAAAGGTGTTAGAATTAATCTTTCCTTGGTATCTATGTAATTAAATGATATACCAAGGTCTTGTCATATTATTTGTAATTCCTTTAATCTAAAAATTAGATATTCCTCCTTAAGAGGAATCAAACATTTGGCACACACACAATGTGGATGTGGCATTCATAAGAGAAGGGAGTTACATGCAAACTCCTCCACTCATCTCTACTTAAGAGATGCCTCTCACACACTTGCTCATATAATCTTCTCCTCTCTCTCATTTTCTTCTCTCAATCTCTCATTGCTCTCAATATTGTATTGAGCTTATTTCTCTCATTCTTTAGGCTTTGTGCCATATTCATATTATTCACAAGGGGTTTTTTCTTTCTTTTCCCCTTTCAAATCCTTGTGTTTTTGTCATGGTTCTTGGAGCATTTTGGTGAACTATTGGTTGATCAATTGAAGAAATCTCTCTCTCTCTCTTTCAGTATTTTGGTAAAATATTTTCCTTTGCATACTCCCTTGGATTATTTCCTTCTCATTTTCATTATTTTCTTTAAGTTTCTAACATGGTATCAGAGCTGATTTAATCCTTTTTTTGAGTATTGCATGCAAGAATAGTTGAAAGATATCTCGATTGAGTAGAAAAAATCAGATTTTTGTTAAACTAACTCTTGTTTGCAGGATTTTATTTCAATTTTTTTTGCAAATCTAGTGTTTTCATATCTATTTCAAGTTTTTTTTTAAGTACTAATCAATCCCTCTGTCAAGCAACCGCAAGGGATTTCAATTTTTTTTCTCTCTAACAATCCGTAGGCTTTTTTTTTTTTTTAGATTTCAATCTATTTCTCTAACATTTGGTGCAGGCCCATCTCTGTTATTTCCATATATATTTGTATTTTATTCTCAAAAATCTATATTCTAATACTTTGTAGGTTTTTCAAACATATTTATCTATCTCTATTTCTTAATCTCTTTTTTTTTTCCTTTTTATGCAAACCATTTCAACATTTCTCTGACTGTCATTTTTGAAGACAGATTTATAGACCCGCACTCAGGCATTCATAACTTTCAAACTATAAATGATTTTGAAAATCGCTTTGGTGGAGTGCTAGATAATTAGGTTTTGTAAAACATATTTGAAAATTGGATCAATCCAACAGTTTTTTTAAAAAAATTTCCCCCCGTAATGTTTAGGTCTGCTTCTCTGACACTTTTCCATTATTTTCATTTCTTTCACAGCCTTGTTTTTAACCATTCAATTCATATAGCATTTACAGAACATCACCCACTCCTCCCTTGCTACCTCACGTAGCACCTCACTCCAACAGATACAAAAAATTTCTTCTTTTATCCCAAGCAGCTTCTAGCAGCATCATTATTTCCTTCAACCAGCATTGGTTTTACTTTATTCAGTGCAGCCCATTCATTACCTGCTTTCAGCGCAGCTTTGTATTCATTTTTTTTGTTTGGAAGCTATTCTCAGCTTTCATCTCTCCTTGCGCAATTTATGTGAATAAGCTAAATAAGATTTCATTTCTCTCACTCCATCTCTCTTTTGCATGTTATTTTGATCATTACTTTGCAGGGAATCATAACGTTTTCTTATTATTACATCTATTTTTAGCGTTTTTATATCATTTCCTTATTTCAATTATATCCATTTGGCTCATCTTGCAGGTTATTCTTTTTTGTCAGCAGGTTAATCCTTGTTTGTTCAGGATAATTATTTTTTGCAAGATAATCCATTTTTTTATAAAAAACGTTGCAAGTTAATTCATTATTCTAATCTTTTTTTGCAGGAGGGATCTAAATTTTAATCCGGTTTATGAGGGTTCCTTAGTTTTATCATTTGATTCTTATATTTATTCATATTTTTGTAATATTTTAATTCATATAGTTTGATTTAACATATTTAAGTTTAATCTTTATATTTAATTTTAAAATTTATTTAGCGAATATAGTTTAAGCCATTAATAAAGTGTTTAATCTTCTCTTTTTTTTTAATTTCGTCTGGAACCCACTTCTATTTTATCAATTTAATCATAATTCATTTGCTAATTCATTATTTTATTGAAAATTAAATTTGTTTCTCCAATTAAAAAAAAAAATTAAATTTTTTTAATATTTAAAATTCTTGCATATTAGCGTTCACTAATCGCATTAAATTAGTTTTTTGGATTCATCATTATATCCTGCCACTTGTATTTAGCTTTATTTTAGTTAATTTTGATAATTAATCATGTCAATGTTAATCCCTAAAATCAAGCTAAATAGTTCTAATTACCATCAATGGAAAACTCATGTTTCATTTCTATTTCGCTTTAAACATCTACTTGAAATTGCTACAGATGCGTCCATTGAACCAACTACCTATGCTACTCAAGCAGAAAAAGATGCTTGGAAAACAAAAAATGAAGAAGCCCTTGGTTTGATTGGTCTCTCCATCATTCCTAATCTTTATGTACTAATTGGCCATTGCACCAAAGCTCATGAAGCATGGACGATCTTGCAACAGACGTATGACAACTCCTCTAAACCCCGTAAGATTCAACTCCAAGACAACTTGGAGGACCTAAGGTATACTAATTTTCAAAATATGGATTAATTTTTACTTAGGTTTGATGCTATTAAAACTCAACTTAGTGGTATTAATGTTACTTTATCTAACATTAGGTTAATTACTATTATTCTTAAAAAAATGCCTTCCTAAAGAATTTCAACAATTTATTACTAATATTCATTCTCAATAAGCTCTTCCTTTATTAGCATCTCAATTAACTTATGCTATCTTCCAAAATCTTTTACGTCAAGAAGAGGCTAAGTTAATACAATTTGGCTCACTTAAATCTAATGAACATGCCTTCATGTCTAAATCGCATGGTAATAGATCTCATAATCATAATCATAATAATGGTTATCATAACCATTCTAATGGACCTCATTGTAATTATTGTGGAAAAGATGGTCATGTGATCAATAACTATTTTAAGATACTTAAACATGATAAGTCCTCTAATCCTAATACTCAAAATCATAACACTCGTCAAGCCTTTGCTATTCGGTATGAGATGCCTACTTCTCATTATGATGATAATACTATTTGGAATGACCCATGTGATGATGAATACTCTTGGAATAACCATCTTGATTATGATATTCCTAATGAAAATGATTATGATGCACTACAATTTGATGATCCTTGCTCTTATGTTGATGATATTATTGAACAAGAAGAGGAAATTATCTCTAACTTTCTTAATATTACTTTGCAAGATATGTTTACTCGAGATGAAATTCATGATGATAGTGCTAATCCTATGTTTGTTGTGGAAGATAATGATAATAATGGTAATGCTTGTACTAGCTCTACTTCTCTTGATTTTACTTATTATGATGAATACATTACAGATTTGTTTTATGCAACTAAAGATTGTATTTCTGATTCTATGACTAATGATTCACAATATGATTTTACTGATGCTTATCTTGAACCTTCATATTATGATATAGATTTGCCTTATGCAACTGAAGATTGCATTTCTAATTCTATAATTGATGATTCACAATATGATTTTCCTTTCCAAAGTGTTACTGATTCAACACTAGGAGATCCCATTGATGGGAGTTGTACTTGTGGTTCTTCCCTTATTGCAGGCTCAGGTGTTTATCATGCTCCACCTCTATTTCCTATTACAAATGAACATACAAAATACATAAATGCATCTCAAGAATCTCAATGGTCACTTGAAGATTTGGGCCCCCCTCCACAAGAAATTACATCTTTGTATTGTTTAAGTGTTATCCACTTAGCAAACATTCCTATGTACCATTCAAGCTCCACCGATCCAGTTGAAGAAATACATGATGATCAAGCTACCAACAATCTACTGAAGAATCTTTCAAAAACAACATCTCAAAATCATTGTAAACATTTGGGTGTCATACCTATTGATCTCATTGATAACATGTAACTGATTGAATGTTTGATAATGTTTAGTTGAAGATGATGCAAGACATTAAATCAGTTAATGGTTTGTATTGTCATTGATGTAAACTTGATATCATCTATACGGTCATGTACATAATGCCAAAGAATTCAAAGAATCAATGGAACAATGGTTATGCTTTTAGAAAATGCATAAAAGTCAAGTATTCACTAAGTGACAGACAACACCGACAGAGTGCACACCATCGGTAAAGACAAAGATAAAGTCACAGTGGTGCCCGATGAGCAGAAGACAGTATTTCCTGATGAAGTAGAATCTCAGGATGCCCGAAAAGCTGAAAATAGAGTTTCCCGACAAGCAAGATCCAATGATACCCGACGAATGGAGATATTGAAGCTAATTGAAGTTACACCGATGGAACTTGCAGTTGTCACCAGCGACGAACTAGAGAATTGACCGACAAAATAGAGAGATCAGAAAATGAAAAAATATCTAGCTGGTAGAGCTTAACGATAGACTTTACTAATTTTTTTATTTGTTTTATTCGACCATAGTTAAAGCAATTGATTTATACAGTTGGAAAGAAGATAACTATGAGATAAATCAGGAGTTAAAGTCATAAATCAATTTGGCTAGATTATTTTTCACGCCAAGAATCAAGAATTAAGGAATATCATGTCTATATAAGAGACAAGCATAATTCATTTCTGTAATCAATCAAATACATGGGGGAGTGAATTGAAAGAAGATGCTGAAGAGAAACTGGTGAAGGATAAACTTCATACAGTTTGATCAATCAAGATAAGGGAGAGCTAAAGAATTTTGTAGACACCGACGGACAGTGAAGCACAACATCACAGAGAAAAAAGTGTGAAGCACAAAGGAATTGAATTGATACATTGATCAGAGAGGTATTGTACGTAAACAAATCTGAATATCTACAATTCAAAGTTGCATTAGGAATAGGTCATTATGTTTTAGTTTAACCATTGAAGCATTAAGTCTCTTAACAGAGCAGGACTTAACCGTCTTCTATAATTGAGGTATATCCTAACAGATTACCAAAAAGGTTGATTCATGAAAGTAGCACCGGTCTTATCTAAAGCCTATTTACAGTCTAACAAGGAGGCTAATTCAAGGATGGTAATAAGATTAGCATTAATCCTATTGACAGTCTAAAGGCTGATTCAAGGATGGTAGTGTAGATGCCAGATACTAAGTGACAACCTATGTATAAAAATCCTCTAACAAGGTTGCACTTAATAGTGTGTTTGTAACCTTTAACAGGGTTGGCTCCTAACAGGGCTCACTTTAGAAGAGTGAAAATTTGGGGTACCAATCCCGGTGGTTTTTTCCCTTAAGAAGGTTTCCACATTAAAATCCATGTGTTATGTGTGTATGGTTTATTACTTTATTGTTTTACATTTCACATATGCATTTCTGGATTCATTGGTATACTCTGCATATTTGCTGAGTATTGGTAAATAAGTTTTACTGCTTATCAGTAATCAAGGAGAATAAGGATAGACAAGGTAAACTGACAGATAGTTAATTATTTCAAGTATTTCAAAGGCATACATCTTGTAGGGACTTAATAATCTGAGGTGTATTAATTGGTGGACTAAATTTTAAAGGATAAATTTTTCAGGCCAACGATTCACCCCCCCCCTCTTAGTTATTACTAACAATTGGTATCAGAGCTTGTGTGCTTAGAAGGAAGGTTTCAAGACCTAAGTAAGGATCACAAGATGAACATACAAGATGTGCCCAAGTTGAACAAAGACAACTTTGCTTCATGGAAAAGAAGAATAAAACTCCACTTACCAGGTATTAGCAATGACATTACTCAATACTTAGATACTAAATATGTGGTGCCTACAGTACCATTGGCGGTAGATCAATTGAGAGTAAAGCATGAACATAACTGCATGGTTATAGATCTTTCTACCTCACTCTCTGATGCTGAATTTGAGGATGTCTAAGATTGCAAAAATGCAAAGACAATGTGGGATAAGCTAAAGCTTGTAGATGGAGGTGATACAAATATTCTAAGAACCAAGGCAGAAAGCCTTGGAGGAAAGTTTGATGATCTCATAATGAAAGAAGGTGAAAATATCACTTAGTAATATAGCACAAGAATAAAAGTAGTTAATGCTATACGAGGCATTGGAGGTACACTTGAAGAGGAGATAGTGGTAAGTAAAATCTTAAGACCCTTATTGCCTGTATATGCTATTAGAGTCTCTACTATTCAAGAAATGAGAGCAGTAGAAAATAATACAGTCACTCTTGATAACCTGATTGGTAGACTGATTTCATTTGAGATGAATAATTTTGATAATAGTGTCCTACCAAGTTTAGAGTCTACATTTAAGTCTTCTATGAGAATAAGCAAATCTAGTCATAGACACTCATCTAGAAGAGACAGTGAAAGTGAAAGTGAAGAAGAAGATCTAGATGAAATAGAAGCACTCATGGCGAGAAAAATGCAAAGAGGCAAAGGTAAATACAAAGGAAAGTTACCACTTGTATGTTTCAATTGTACAGAGATTGGACACTTTGCTGCAAGATGTCCTAACAAAAGAAAAGATGATAGAAGTGATAACAAATCTTTTGAGAAGAAATCAGACAGAGGTGATAAAAAAGATTACAAAGGTTATCAATAATCAGAAAGAAATGATACCCAAGATTACAAGGATAAAGGCAAGAAGGCTAGTTATCTAGTAGCCTTCAAAGATGAAGATACTGACACCAAATCGGATGATGATATTGAGATAGTATTTGTAGTTGTAAAGGATGATTCAGATGAAGATGAAAGGTATGAAGAAACTACACTCATATCTAAGATTAGTAAGAATGATATCTAGATTATAGATAGTGGCTGCACTCACCATAAGACTGGTGACAAAGAAAAGTTTAATACTTTTGAATACTATATAGGTGGTATAGTAAGAATAGGAAATGATTCACCTTGTCAAATTGAAGGTAAAGGAACAGTAATGCTGAATAACCTGATTAAATGTGAAAATGTTTATTGGGTAAAAGGATTGAATTATAATTTGTTGAGTATTTCTCAGCTGAATAATTCATGTCATAGAGTAGCATTTGAGAACAAGAAGGCAAAGATCTTCAATGAATCAGGAAAACTGATTGGTACCGGTGAACAGACCAAAAGTAACTTATTCTATCTAAATGATACTAACCCCACTTGCCTAATGACTAGAAATGAAGCTATATGGTTGTGGCACAAAAGGTTGTGTCATGTGAACTTTGACATCATGATGAAAATAAGCAGGAAAAGAAGTGTAAGAGGCTTACCGACAATGACAAAGCCAGACAACATCATGTGCAAAAATTGTCAAAAAGGTAAAATGACAAAGTCTAGTTTCAAAAGCAAAACACATACATCTGATGACATTCTAGAATTAGTCCATACTGATTTATGTGGACCTATGAGGACAAAGAGCTATTATGGAGATAGATATTTTATTCTCTTTGTTGATGATTACTCTAGAATGATGACAGTCATGTTTCTTAAAGAAAAATCTGAAGTATTCAAGATGTTTAAATGGTACAAGGCTATGGTAGAGAAATAAAGTGGTAAGGATCTGAAATGTTTGAGATCAGATAGAGGAGGAGAATTTATATTAGATGAATTCACTAATTTCTATAATGAGCATGGTATAAAAAGATAGGTTTCTACACCAAGAACACCACATCAAAATGGGATTGCTGAGAGAAGGAACAGATCAATAGTTGACTATGCAAGAACACTGATGATAGAGAAGGACATCACCCAGATCTTCTGGCGACAAGCTGTTAGCACTACTGTCTATACACTTAAAAAAGTACAATTGAAGGACTCAAAGAAGACTCCTTATGAGCTATGGTATGGTAAAAGACCCAATGTAAGTTACTTCAAAATATTTGGCAGTCAATGTTATGTCTTAAAAGATAATAGAAATGGAAAGCTCGATGCCAAAAGTGATGAAGGTATTTTTCTGGGGTACTCTACCAAAAGCAAAGCTTTTAAATGTCTACTCAAGGCTTCTAACAAAATAGCTGAAAGTGCAAGTGTAAAGATTGATGAATTTGTAGAAAAGAATGAGCTGGAAAGCACAAAAGAACCAGAAGACTACAAAAAGTTTGTATACTATGAAGAACCCATAACTCTACTCGAGAAATAGTGCTTAAATCCAGAACAACAGAATGTTGCAACCGACGATCAGAATGTTGTTACCGACGGTCAGGATAATGATCAAGATGATGTGCAAGGTAATGAAGATCAAGCTGATATACAAAGAGTTGTACCTATACTTGCAACGTATTTAAGAAGGAACCATCTAGAGGACCAGATCATAGGAGATAAGAAAGTTGGTACAAGAACAAGAAGTAATTCTTTAAACTCAAATTGCTTAATTTGTGAGTTTGAACCAAAATCTGTCAATGTTGCACTAGATAATGAAGAATCGATAAGTGCTATGAATGATGAGATTGAATAGATTGAGAAGAAAAAGACATGGTCACTTGTGCCAAGACCAGATGACAAGAATGTCATCGGTAAAAAATGGATATTCACGAACAAACTGAATGAGAATAGAGAAGTCACAAGGAACAAAGCAAGACTAGTATGCAAGGGGTATGCACAAGAGGAAGGTATAGACTATGGAGAAACCTTTGTACCCATTGCTAGACTAGAAGGAGTAAGAATTCTACTTGCTTATGCTGCATACAAAGGATTCAAATTATATCAAATGGATGTCAAGTCAGCTTTCCTAAACAAAATACTTGAAGAAGAGGTATACATTGAGCAACCAGAAGGGTTTGTGGATGCAGACAAGAGGAACATGGTATGTAGACTTCACAAAGCCTTTTATGGATTGAAACAAGCTCCCAGATCCTGGTATGAATGACTTCATTCCTATCTAATAAGTATTGGATTCATGAGGACTAGTGAAAATAGTAATCTTTATTTGAAAAAAGATACTAATGCTAACACTTTGATTGCTGAAATATTTGTTGATGACATCATATTTGGAGGCAATGATATGCTATGCAAATTGTCCGCTGGTGAGATGAGCAAAGAATTTGATATGTCTATGTTTGGAGAGATCAAGTTCTTTCTTGGTCTACAGATCATTCAACAAAGTGAAGTTATTGTCATTACATAGTCCAAATACATCAAAGAAGTCCTGAAAATATTCAAGATGGAAGATTCCAAACCTGTTGGAACACCGATGGCTACTAGATGAAAATTAACAAAGGAAGACAAGACAACAGAGGTAAATCAGACTCTATATAGATCAATGATAGGAAAAC
>MU224873.1:210134-226824 GCA_018584345.1 Thuja plicata | reverse complement strand
CTCTCTCTCTCGCTCTCTCTCCCTCTCTCTCTCTCTCTCTCTCTCTCTCTCTCTCTCTCAGTATTTTGATAAAATCTTTTCCTTTGCATAATTTCTTGGATTCTTTCCTTCTCATTTTCATTATTTTCTTTAAGTTTCTAACAAAAGGACTGTGCAAACTTGAAACCAACAAAAAGACCATAATAGAAACATACAAATACCAAAGATATAACTATTTATATCAACATATACTCAGATTAGACTCAATTATGCAAAACAATAATCAAATTATTCTCAATAATCGAATATTACAATCAACATGTTGGGTTGTAAGGCTTTGCTGGTTAGGGCCAAAACAATAATAGAATCAAAAATATCTCATAGGATCCAACATTCCCAGTCTACTCTATAGCTAAGTGGAAGAAACCATATCTAAACTTGTGCTCACAAGCCTCCAAGAAATCGGCAATTTCTATCTATTCACTTACAACTATCTACATATACTTTTAGTCTTTCAGCGTATCATCTTATCTCTCACATCCTCTACTTTCTTTCTCCCTCTCTTCCCCCTTCTAAACATTAACCTGAACTCTCTTTTATACAAACTTTCCACAAGTCAGGATTACAATTGGAATAACATAAATAAACCCAAGTTGGCATTAAGAACACAGAACCAAGGTGTTATCCATTAGTCAGCCTCTAAAGGCCGCCATTAAATATGCATAGGAGAGTAGATAAAAAAAGATATAGGTCCTCTCAACTCCCACATTCAACCACAAATTAAATTCACCAGTCAGCCAGCCCAACAAACAACATAAACCCCGTCGGTGATCAAGAACACCAAAAATAGGCCACTCGGTGAGAGGCACAACTGAGGCAAGCTCCACCAAATAGACACCACTAAGAAATAGCATGAAAAACCACTCAGTAACCGAGACCGATCCACCAATCACCAAGATCAAACCACCAGTAACCAAGTCCACAAGAAATCGAGCTCTCCAACAAGGAACTCCCTAGCAGTTACTAACCAGATTACCAAGCTCCCAAGCAGCAAATCAAAATCAAACCAAAACATGTTTTTAGTGACACAGTCCATTGCCAACTACCCCAAGATGCTTTTGCATCAATATGATCCCAAATGAAGCCTTTAAATTTGTAAAATTGAGGATTACTTAGCTACAATCATAAAACAAAAAAAATTCTAAAAAATCCAAGCATCCAAATCAAAATTCAATTCCATCACTATGTAGATCA
The DNA here is from genome assembly GCA_018584345.1 of Thuja plicata. Classification (NCBI taxonomy): domain Eukaryota; kingdom Viridiplantae; phylum Streptophyta; class Pinopsida; order Cupressales; family Cupressaceae; genus Thuja; species Thuja plicata. Next base: position 225,591 of record MU224873.1, on the reverse strand, counting down.
AGAGAAGGTACCCCAAATTTAAAAAAATATGCACTAAAAATGAGTAAATATGACCAAGATATGGTAATTTAAAAATTATCTTCAAAACTGCAAAGGCAATATGTGAAGGCATGGGTGAAAATATTAATCTCACATTTGTCTTGCAAGATTATGTTTTTACTATTTTGCACAACCTTATTAATGAAACATATTCTTGTGTTATGTAGGAGTACAAATGCAAATATTTCTTGGTTGCTAAATATAAGTTGGCTCTAACAATGATAATGTGATGTGGCACTTGTGCCAAGATGGTATTGATGTGGTAGATGACACAACATGTTGATATGGAAAATCACATCATCTTTCTGACTATTCACTATGAATAGGTCATGCATTATACTAGTGTGGCATCATATTCTTGAAGTTAACTATGTTGTGCTGATGTGGTGTCACATTCTTGAAGATGGTTGTATTAATTTGTATAGTCGCCTTGACTTGATGTCAATAGATGCATGGACTACATGGAGTTGACTGGTCTATACATGTTGAGTTGACACGTAGGACCCATTGTAACCCCTCTGTGTAGGTAGAATTGGAGAGGGTATACAACCCAGACCTAGGTAGTATTCTATTATGTCTATGTAGATAACTGCATAGGTTAAACTTTACAAAAATAAAAATTTTGACAAATTTTCTTATTTAAAAAAAAAACTTCAAAACAAAGATTTGTTTTTCATTTTTTTAAAATTGTATCGCTGCAATGATTGTGTCCATATGGTGAGGATAGGAGAAAAAAATTATTTGGGAGTTAATTTCTCTGATTTGGATGAAATGATACTCAATTTTTGGGTTTTTGGACCTTTTGAGAGCGATGACAAGATTGATTTTGACCCAAAGTGATCACAAATTACAAATTGCATTTGGGATAACTGATCATCTTCCATTTTTAAATGATTTTAGATTTGAACTCAGGCGTGAAATTCAGATGAAACAAAAGGTGATTTTTACTATCTCAAATCTCTTGAATCAAATGGTGATCTCATATTTGAGTCTGCAAGCTCCAATTTATCTACAATAAAAAGTCACAAAAATAGCAACCCCAAAATGCACCAAAATTCTCTCAAATGGAAAACCAATGACACTCTAAAAGATGCTATACAATGTAAGATTTTTCTATGAAGGTAGCCACCCAGGATGTAGAAGCCAAAATGAAAGAATAACAGAAAGAGAGAATAAATATGATAACAATAAACTATATTCTCACCAAGGACCTAATATAATGATTTGATAGTTGTACAATATGAAAATGGAAGCAATGTAAAGGGATAGATCACTTCTCCTTTTCAAAATTGCACCTTCAATGAAAGATGTCCCAATAGGCTCAAGCAGTGACCTTAGTGCTGAATGCAACAATGATACTTCGCTAAATATGTAAAATTGCAATGGGAAATGATAATAAGATAAGAAATACATATTAGGGAGGATTTATATGTTTTTATAATTAAAATAGGAAATGCGCTACTTCAGATATGAATAATGGACAAATAGAATTCTGAAAATAACTATAACTACTATTTTGAGATCCTGAAGTTGTAATATGTCTACCTATCAAATTTCAGCTAGATCTTGAATGAACATAGTGGTTGAGCCATTTTGTACCTAGGTACAAAGCAGTTGAAATGTTACGTACCCTAGGTTTCTACCCAAAACTTACATAGATGCTTAGATTTTTCCCAATCTACATAGAAAGGTTTCAATAGCTTTGTAACATGTTTGTGCACACACAAAAAATAGGGAAAATGTTGGGTAAAATTAGCTTACCTTGGTCAAACCCCCATTTAGGAATCAACCTTGAAAATGAAAGGAAATTGCATAAAGGAAAGTATTTAAAAAGGTAAATATTTGATTCACCTTACTTAAACCCTCATGGACAGATGTAGGAATCACTCATATCCATGAAGATGCTTTAATGTTCTTTAAATCCAAGGAGTTGATCTTAGAATGTATAATAGAAATCAAGGATTCCCTCACAAATACATGGATTTATGAATTCTACTCCTAGATCTTCAATATAAATATGCTTGATAATTGCTCACATTGAAGGATAGATGAATGTGGATGGAAGGAAGGATCTTCTTGCTTGATTAAGGATTCCTCTAGTTGACCATTATCTAAAAGAAACATGCTTTGTTGGATGTTTGCCTTCAAATTTTGATTCCAATTGCTCTTGATTTCTTGAATGCTTTGTGATAGCTTTAGTATAGTTTTGTTTATCCTAAATGAGGAGAAATAGGGTGTTTATATACTTCATTTATCATTTCAGGATTCAACAATAAGTCAAACCAACCATGGGATCTATTTTCCCACTAACACCCTAACAAGGGCTCTGGGACAAATTTTGGCCAAAAACCCTAGTATAGAATAACTAAAGCATTTTGTACCTAGGTAAAGAATAGTTTAATTGTTCTATACATATGAGTCTGATCCTAGATTTGAATTTGGTGTCATCATGGTGTAAAATAATTGGTAAAAGAGGAATTGGGTTGCCAGGATCAAGCATAACGAGCATCAAATCTCCAAATCACCGAAATGGGGCCTAATAAAGCATTCAATTATGGGTGATAGCCTTTAGGATGAGACATTTATCCCCTACTTTAGTAGGATTATAAGACAAGCTCATAGTCATATTAAAGTAAATCAATTCATAAGAATAATCATATCAAGGTCAAGGAGATAAAGAAGCATCAAGCACCCAAGTGACTTAAGTCCTCATCAAATCCAAAACCAATATAAAATAGACATAGAGAGAGAGAGAGAGAGAGAGAGAGAGAGAGAGAGAGAGAGAGAGAGAGAGAGAGAGAGAGAGAGAGAGAGAGAGAGAGAGAGAGAGAGATANGAGAGAGAGAGAGAGAGAGAGAGAGAGAGAGAGAGAGAGAGAGAGAGAGAGAGAGAGGTATTCCTAGTAAGGTATTTTGTTACTATAGATTATGCAAAGAGAAAACATTGCTGCAAAAGATGACATTGATTTTGTAGCAAGTTGTATTATGTTAATCAATCTATCAAAATAAACAGATCAATCCTTAACAAAATCATTGTCTCCATTAAAGGATCCTGAAAAAGGTGATCAATCCTAAGGGAAGAATTGTCTCCATAGAGATCTAGAAAAGGAGGATCAATCCTTAAGGATAGAATTTCCTTTGTTAAGAGATCTATTGAATAAAGTATAGGGGAATGAAAATGAAAATATTAATGTAAGGAAAGAATTGTCTACTTAGCCATTTGCATAATATATATTACATTAAATTTTTGTGTGTGTGTAAAATGTGAATCAAGGAGCAAAGTGTACGCCCCCAAGTTAAAGCGATTGCAAATGACTTAATGAGAGAAATAGATTTTAAAAAGAATACATGCACCCACAAGAGATGTTTCTACTATGAGATACCCCCAAGAAAGGACAAATCAAGAGAAATGAAACATGTGATAAAAGAGCATGAAAGGAATATACTAACTCAGGGGTCAGTATGATCATATGATAACTCATGTATATAAAAATAAATTATCATCATTCTCAAAAAGTAGAAGAACTACAAGCACAATGGAAGAGTGTCATGTAAGAGTTTCAAAGAAAAGTTTTTTTGGTCCAACATCATGGAGACCAAAAAGAATAGGTAGCTATTGCTTTGCATCATCCCCAATCAGACAACAAAAGGACATATTTACAAATAGTGGAACATCAATGACTTGACATGTAACAACATATAGAAGAAATGAGATACAAATAGAGGAATTTTATAACATGTCTATTCCTTCATCACCTTGTGCCAATAGTGAAAAGGGGTCATCTAAAGAAATCTAAAAAATATATATAAAAAGCAACACATCATTGGGCAAGTGCATTAAAATAATTATATACAAAGAATCCATTGTATAAGAGGAGCTAGTCAAGCACATTATATACACCCTACATTGGTCTATAATTATTAGTGAAGGTGGGCATCATGCAAGAGGAGAGACATCAAGAATTCAATAGATTGAATAATAGCTAGTTCCAAACAAGGACCATGCTATAAAGATGGGTCACTTTATTTGTCACTAGGACTAAGAGACACTTATTTTGCAAACATAGCTAGTCAAGCAGAGATAGAGAAGAGGGTGATGACATGTAACTGATTGAATGTTTGATAATGTTAAAGTTGAAGATAATGCAAGTCATTAAATCAGTAAATGGATTGTATTGTCATTGATGTCAACTTGATATCATCTATATGGTCATGTACATAATGCCAAAGACTTCAGAGAACCAAAGGAACCAAGGTTATGCTTTTAGCAATACATAAAAGTCATGTATTCACTATGTGACAAACAACACCGACGGAGTGCACATCGATGGACAAAGAAAAGAAGAATAGTCACAGTGATACCTGACAATCAGAAGCACAGTGTTTCTCGACAAAGAAAAACCACAGAATGCCCGACGAGAAAATTTAGATGGTTTCCCAATGAGCTAAAGACTCAAAGTGCCTGACGAGCAAAGATACAAAGTTGCCCAACAAGTAAAGTTCTAATGATGCCCGATGGACAGAGATCATGAAGCTAACTGGAGTCTCACCGATGGATCAATCAGTTGTCACTGATGACTAACTCCAGTGGTGACCAATAGAATAGAGAGTTTAGAAAATGACAAAATATCTAGCTGGCAGAGCTAAATAAAGACTTAACTGGTTGTCTACTTTGTTTTATTCGACCAGAGATAAGTGATTGATTTAAAGATGATTTGTACAGTTGTCAAGAAGATATCTATGAGACAAATCAGGATTTCTACTTTAAATCTAATTGCCTGGATTGTTTATCACGCCAAGAAACAAGAACCAAGAAACAATGAATATTATGTCTATATAAGAGACAAGCTTAATTCATTTTTGAATGGGATAAAGGGGAGTGAATAGAAAGAGGATGTTGAAGAGAAATTGATGAAGAACAACTCCATCTAGTACTAATCAAATAATCTAAAGGTGAGCTAAGGAATTTTGCAGACACTGACGAACAGTGAGCACAGCATCACAGAGCAGAAAGTGTGGAGCATAAGGATTGAATTGATACATTGGTCAGAGAGGTAATGTACTTAAATAGATATGAAAATTTGAAATTCAAATTGAAATATGAACAATTCATAGTGTTTCAGTTTAACCATTGAAGCATCAAGTCTCTTAACCAAGCAGGACTTAACAATCTTATATATATTGATGTACATCTCAAGGAGTGCCAAAAAGGTTGATTCATGAAAGTGGCATTGGAATTTTCCCGATACCTATTGATAGTCTAAGAAGGAGGTTGATTCAAGGATGGTAGCAATAGATTCCTGATACTAAGTGACAACCTCTATGTATAAAATCCTCTAACAAGGTCACACTTAACAGTGTGTTTGTAACCTTTAACATGGCTGGCTCCTAATAGGGCTCACTTCAAAAGAGTGAAAATTTGGGGTACCAGTCCCAGTGGTTTTTCCCTTAACAGGGTTTCCACATTAAAAATCCATGTGTTATGTGTTTATGGTTTATAACTTTACTATTTTACATTTCACATATGCATTTCTAGATTGATTGATATACTCTACTTATTTACTGAGTTTCAGTAAATAGTTATGTTGCTTAACGGTAATCAAGGAGAATAAGGATTCACAAAGAAAATCGATAGACAGTTAATCATTATTAGTATTTCATGGCATGCATCTTGTAGGGAAATGATAATCTCAGATTTATTGATTAGTGGTTAAAGTTATAAGGATAAATTTTGAGGCCACTGATTCACCCCCCCTTCTCATTTATTACTAACATTGGGAGGGGAGAGAGATGAGATTTAGCTCAAGGAGGATAATTAGGGATCAGAATAGATAGAGATGGGTGATGGGGGAAGGATGTTGAGAGAGAGGGAACTGGTGCAGAGCACCTCCCTTTTTTATGTTTTTGGTGTGTTTTATGGTTAGGTTAGGTGTTTGGTGTGAGTGACAATAAGGTCCACTAGTTTGGATCCAATTTGGTTCATCTCCATGTTTGTAAGAGCCAAATGAGCTCATAAAGGATATTGTAGTCAATTTGGCCTAAAAATGGAAAAGGTGCTATTTTTGGTAGTTTGGGTTTAGTGTGTGTCTTAGGACCCTAAATGTCCTAACTAGGGTCATAGAAGTCAACCACAACCATCGAGTTGAGAAAAAGAGTCAAATAACACAAAATGCAAACAATTGCTAGCAACTTTTGCAACTTCTTGACAAGAAGTTGAAAAATGAAGTTAGAGTGGTTGTAACCACTCATGCTTAGTATATGAGCATGGATTTGATGATTTGGAGAGATTAATGAAGTTTTGGATTGCAGAACTTGTTTTGTGTACTTCTGTACAGATGCAAGTGACTGTATTCTTGTAATTCATAGTGCTTTCTGCATTCTGTACAGCTGTGTACAGATTCAGCAAGGAGATCAGACCCCATGGCGGTGTAGTATTTCAAGATAGCTTTCTTTTTCATACTTTTTTTTTCTTTGAAGTTATAGAAGTAGAGAGTTGCGGTAGATTTAAGGTCACTGGTTTGTAATTTCCATTTGCAGAGTCACAGTGCCGAAAATGGATCTAACCTAAGCATCCACCAATGGAAATGGTTGAAACCATAGGGGATGGAGGGTTAGATTCTATACATAAGCTTTTTGATTTAATTTTTTTTTTTCAATGATGTTTCTAGACCAAGAGTGAATCCCTATGGCTGACTGTTGGGAATAGGTGATCCTGGATAGGGTGAAGTTGGGTTTTGTCCGAGCACCCATGATCTTGGGGAAAAGACTTAGAGGAATTTTTAGAAGCCCTAAAGAGTATCCTTGAAGGATCCAAAGGTGGGAGGAGGAGAAAAAAATATTGAAGACCAATTTGGTGACAATTGGTCAAGATTGGTCCAGAGGCCTAATTAATAGGCTGAAAACTAGGGCTTGAAGGAAACTAGGGTTGTGGATGCATCCAGAAGCTAGCATTTTGGATTCTAATAGGGTTAATAGATACCTTGAATATTTTCAATGTCTTCTATGGGTTTTTTGGGAGGATTTGAGAGCTTAAGACCAAAAAAACAATGAAATTTGACCTACTAGTAAACAAGCCAATTAGGCCTCCTAGTGAATTTGATACCAATTGGATTGGTAAAGTATCCAAAATTGTGGGAAAGGGTTCTAAAGATATTTGAATGTGCCAAGAAAATAGACAAGATTCTAAGGGGATGTATGGGAAGATCCTAACCAAGGGTTTGGGATTCTAGGGGAAAATATAATGAAGAAGCCTAGGTGATTGAAGAGCTAGTTGGACTAGTTGAGCCTAGGAGTATTGGAGACTTCAACAAATTAACTATACCTTGGATTAGAAGTTGATAGTGAGGGTCTTGGAGATCCAAATTGGATAATAATACAAGGAGAGGTAGTCATTGGTTGGTTAGAAGAGATTCAGAGCACTTTGAGGAAAGAAATCACTAGAACCCTAAACCCTCTGCATCAGAGTGGTATCAGAGCCAAAAATTCTTGAAGTTTGTGTATGTTTGAAGGGTAGGAGAGTCAAGAGGTTAACAACATGCCTCCTAAGGAAATGAGTATAGATTCCATTATGTAATTGGTTTAGGGCCTTTTGGAAAATGCTAGTGTGTCAGAAACAAGGAGTAAGAAGAAAGTAATTGAATGGGGAGATGAGAGTGGGGATGAAGAGACTAAGAATCAATCAGAAGAATCTAAAGGAAAAGAAGTGGAGATGGATAAATACCAAAAGATGTTCTTGGATGCCTTCAAATCCATCAATAAAGACAATATGGAACATATACCTTACTATTGTGGAAGCTTGAATGGTGAAGAGTTGTTGGATTGGCTAGAGGCCATAGACAATCAGTTTGACTATAAAGAAGTGGCAGAGGAGAAGAGGGTCAGCTATGCCAAGTCTAGACTCAAAGGATCTGCATTGGTGTGGTGGAACATGATGCAGGATGATAGGGTGAAAAAATGGAAAGAAGAATATATCTTCTTGGGAGAGGATGAAGATTAGATTGAGGGCACAAGTATTGCCTACTAACTATGAGATTCAAATGTATCCAAAGTTGCAGAACTTGAGACAAAAGGAGATGACAGTAAGTGCCTACATAGAGGATTTCCACAAACTGAGCCTAAGGGATAGAAGACAAGAAGAAGAAATGGAGAAGGTAGAAAGGTATCTCAATGGGTTGAGACAAGGGATACAAGATGGAATTAGTATGATGGCTCTTGATAGTATGCACAAGTTTTTTCAGTTAGCTTTGAGAGCAGAGGATAAGGCTAGAAGGAGGAATGAATTCCATCAAAGAGGAAGGGGTGGTAACAATAACAAAGGATTTAGAGGCAGGGGTAATTTTGGTAGAGGACAAAGCCCAAATAGACCAGAGGAGAATCAGTCTATGGATAACAGTGGGAGCAATCATTTTAGAGGGTCATTTCAAAGAGGAGGATACAGAGGAAGAGGAACACCAAGAGGTAGATTCTAGTCACAAGGAAGATCTAATTTAGTATTTACTGGAAAATGTTATAACGGAAATCAAGTGGGTCATACAATGGGTAGATGTCCTAAAAAGGCTACCTCATCTTCTATGAGAGATAGAAGAAATCAGTTGGTACAAGAGGATGATACACAAAGTGTCACTTCTCCCATTTCCAAGGCAGGGCTAGTGATGGATGGAGAGAATCTAATGTTGAGAAGGACTTTGTTGAAAGTACCTAATACCATAGAGCCACCTCAAAGAAAGAACTTGTTTAAGACAACTTGTAGGTCTCATGGAAAGATTTTCAAAGTGATAGTGGACTCTAGATCCATTGAGAATATAGTATCAACAAAGATGGTGGACAAACTGAAACTTAGAAGGATACCTCATACCACACCCTATAAAGTTTCATGGTTAAACAAGGGGCAACAAATAGTGGTAGATGAACAAACCATGGTGGAGTTTGAAATAGAGGAGTATAAGGAAAAGTTCCTATGTGACATATTGCCCATGGATGCATTTCATCTTCTTTTAGGATATCCATGGCAATATGTTGTGAAGGCTATTCATGATGGAGAAAAGAACAACTACGTACTCACCAAGCTAGGGAAGAATTTTCAAATGGATCCATTGCAAGAACCTAATGAGGAGAAGAATGTGGGAACCAGTGTGATGCTCTTGAGTGGAAAGGAGTTTCTAAAAGCTATGAAGAAGGAGAAAGGAATCTATTGTGTAGTGATAGTGAAGCCAAAGGAGGAGACCAAGGAGAAAGCCTACATGCCACCAAAGGTACAAGAATTGTTGGAAAGGTATCATGACATAGTGGATAATGGTTTGCAAAGTGAATTACCACCCATGAGGGATGTGATTCAATAGATAGACCTCATACCTAGAGAAAATTTTCCAAACAAGGCAGCATATAAGATGACACCAAGTCAAAATGCAGAGATAGCAAAGCAAATTCAAGACTTATTGGAGAAAGGACTAATAAGGAAGAGTTTGAGTCCTTGTGTTGTGCCAACTATCCTTGAACCTAATAAGGATGGAAAATAGAGGATGTGTATAGAATCTAGGGATATAAACAAGATTACAATCAGATATAGATTCCCAATGCACCGGATTGAGGATTTGATGGAAAATTTGGGAGGTTCATGTTATTTCTCCAAGGTGGATTTGAAGTCAGGGTATCACCAAATTAGAGTTAGGCCTGGGGATGAGTGGAAGACAGCCTTTAAGACCAATGAAGGGCTGTATGAGTGACCATTTATTCCCTTTTTCTTAACTAATGCACCTAGCACATTCATGAGGCTCATGAATGAAGTGCTAGCAGATTTTATTGGTAAGTTTTTAATAGTATATCTTGATGAAATTTTGATATTTAGCAAGTCCAAGGAGGAACATATGAAACATTTGGAGATGGTCTTGAGGAGGCTAAATCAAGAGAATTTGATGATCAATCAAGAAAAGTGTGAGTTTTTGAAAACTGAATTAGTTTATCTTGGTTTTGTGGTTGCTAATGGATGTATGAAGATGGACCCTAATAAGGATAATTAAATTTTGGAATGGCCTACACCTAGGTCCATAGGGGATGTTACGATTTTTCATGGGTTGGCCTCCTACTATAGGAAATTTGTAAGAAATTTCAGTCATGTATGTGCCCCTATCCTCAACACTATCAAAGGAGGAATCAAATGCCAGTTTAAGTGGACTATAGCAGCAGACCAAGGATTTGAAATGTTGAAAAATAGGATAGCTAAATTACCTACACTTAGGTTTCCCAATTTCAATCAGCTATTTGTGGTGGAGTGGGATTCCATCAAACTAGCCATTGGAGAAGTGTTAAGCCAAGAGGGACACCCTGTGGCATTCTTATTAGAGAAGTTAAATGAGGCCAAACAAAAGTAATCCACCTATGATTTACAGTTGTATGCTATGGTACAAGCCCTTAAAAAATGGAGACACTATCTCCTAAAAAGGGAATTTATGGTCTACACTGATAACCATGCCCTAAGTTTCTTGAATGGGAAATAAAAACTAGATCAGAGGAACCTAAAGTGGGTAGAATCTCTGCAAGCATACACATTTGTCATCAAACATAAGAAAAGGGTTAGCAACAAGGTTGCAGATTCTCTTAGCCAAAGAGTATTAACAATACAGGAGATACAATTGCAGAGTGTGGGGATGAATGACTTGAAATACCTCTGCAAAGAGGATAATGACTTCAAAGATGCCTATGAGGCATGTGTAAATTTCCAACAAGGGTTCAAGGTGGAATTCACTGAGTTTATGTTGCATGAAGGACTATTGTTTAAAGGATGCCTCATGTGTATACCTCAGTGTTCAATGAGGGAGAACATTATGAAGGAGAAACACCAAGGAAGCTTGGGAGGCCACTTTGGAGTGGATAAAACACTGGAGTAAGTGAATAAGCATTACTATTGGCCTAAGTTACAGTCGGATGTTAGGAAATTTGTCAAGCAATGTTAGATCTATCAGAGGGAAAAAGTACAAAGTAGTAACAGTGGATTGTATCAACCCCTATCCATACCCCAAAGGCCTTGGGAGTGCCTAAGAATGGACTTTTTTTGGCGTTACCAAAGACAACAAGGGGTCATGACAATGTGTTTGTTGTGGTGGACCATTTTAGCAAAATGGGTCACTTCATTCCATGTAACAAACCAATGATGCTTCCCAAATTGTAAATCTATTCTTCAGAGACATTGTAAGGATCCATGGATTTCCACTGAATATAGTAAGTGATAGAGATAGTAAGATTGTGGGTCACTTTTGGAGGACCTTTTGGAAGATTCTAGGTACAAACTTGTATTTATCTTTAGCCTACCATCCAAAGTCAGATGGGAAAATAGAGTTAGTAAATAGGTCACTTGGGAACTTGTTAAGATGCTTGACTAAGCAACATGGGCAGTCATGGGATCAAATCATAGGGCAGACAAAATTTTCCTATAATGACTCCATTAATAGGAGTACTGGTAAAATCCCCTTTGAAATAGTATATGGGGTCAATCCTAGAGGGATATTAGAGTAGAGGGATCTCATTTTGAAGGACAAAAGGAGTGCCCAAGGGGAGTCATTTGCAGAATAGATGAAGGATCTTCATGATCAAGTCAACAAGACTCTACAAAAGCAAGTGGAGAAGTATAAGTCCAAGGAAAATCAGACAAGAAGGGATTTGTAGTTCAAGGTGGGGGGTTTAGTACTTTCTTATCTTAGAAAGGAAATACTACCCAAGGGACAACCTACAAAGTTACTCATGAAGAAGATAGGACCCTTGAAGATATTTCACAAGTATGGAAAGAATGTATATGAAGTGGAATTGCCTCCTGATTTGGGAATTTAACCAATATTTAATGTATGTGACCTATATCCCTATAAGGTACCATCTCTAGACATAGTTCAAACCACTCTTATAGATTTAGGAGATGATGATTGGGTAAAAGATTTGCCTACCCCAATCCCACTGCAATTAGACAGTATACTGGATTCAAAGGTGATCAAGAAGACAAGGAAGGGTAACTACAAGGAGTACCTCATCAAGTGGCAGGGACTACCTAGAGCTGAGGCCACTTGGATGATAGAGGCAGACATTCTGAAGCATGGGATCACCATTGAAGACCTCCTAACTCAAGGGACTTGAGTTCTTTGTCCCAGGGGAGTATGGTGCAGAGAACCTCCCTTTTTAATGTGTTTGGTACATTTTAAGGTTAGGTTAGGTGTTTGGTGTGAGTGAAAATAAGGTCCAATAGTTTGCATCCAATTTGGTTCATCTCCATGTTTGTAAGAGCCAAATGAGCTCATAAAGGATATTGTGGTCAATTTGGCCCAAAAATGGAAAAGGTTATATTTTTGTGTAGTTTGGGTTTAGTGTGTGTCTTAGGACCCTAAATTTCCTAACTAGGGTCATAGAAGTCAACCAAAACCATGGAGTTGCAAAAAAGAGTCAAATAGCACAAAATGCAAAAAGTTGCTCAAGCAACTTTTGCAACTTCTTGACATGGAATGTTAGGGGTTTAAATGCCCCTAAAAAATAGTGGATACTCTCCCGCTACATGAATAACACTAGAGCTAACATTATTCTACTTCAGGAAACTAAATTAGATTACTTATGTATTCAGAAATTAAATAAAAAACGGGGGTAAAAGAAATATGGGGTGTTTCGGCTATTGGAGCCTCAAGTGGTCTAGGCATTATTTGGGATCCGAGATCTTGTTCCCTTTCAGGTTTCAAAGATCATCCTAATTGGTGTTGTGGTTTGGTTAAATACCTCTACTCTAACTTAAGTTTTCATATAATAAATGTATATAGCCCTATCCAAAATAGAGATAAAGTAGTAGTATGGAAAGAAATAAAACAGAAAATGTCTTAATTTGGACAAGACATAGTAATAATTGGAGGGGATTTCAACACAACAACAAAACTAACAGATAAGAATGGAGGCTGTATCCTTCTCTCCACTGCTACTAGGGATTTCAATGATTGGATAAATAGAAATGCTCTATTAGAAGTAGAAACATCAGAAGAACAATTTACTTGGAATAATAGAAGGAAGGACTTTACTTTTATTGCAGAAAAATTAGATCAATTTTTTCTCAAAAATAATTTAAGTGAGCTCCCTTTCACTCTATCAGCTAAAATTCTACCTATTTCTGGTTGTGATCATTTTCCAATTGAATTACAAATCATTAGGGACAAAAGTCCCGAAAACTGCCCTTTCAAATGTGAACAGATGTGGCTGAAAACGGAAGGCTTTCTGGAAATGGTGGAAACTTGGTGGAAAGAAATAGATATTTCTAGATCTAAGTTATTTTAGGTTGTTAATAAGCTAAAAATCATTAAGATCAAGCTAAAAGAATGGAACAAATCAAAATTTGGCAATATTTTTGAAACAAAAGCTAATATTGAAGATCAATTAAAAACCCTTAATAATAAGGTTTTAGAGAAAGGAATGGATAATGTCCTATACGAAGAAGAGAAGATATTACTAAAAAATTATGAGGATGTGTAAGAAAAAGAAGAGGTTTACTGGAGACAGAAATCTAGAGAAACATGGTTATCTGAGGGGGATAAAAACACCAAATTCTTTCATAATAGTAAAAAGAAAAGAAGATGTAATAATAGGATCACTGCAATTAAGGATAAAAATAACATTGTAATTGAGGATCATAAAGGAATTGTTGAAGCGGAAGTTAATTACTTTAAGGAGATTTATCAACCAAAGGATGTACTTGAAATAGAGAGTCAAATGAGTATCCTAGAAAATATACGAAAAATCATCTCCAAAGACCAAAATAAGATGCTTTTAGCTAAAATTTTGAAAGAAGAAGTAGAACTTACCCTTAATAAGATGAATCCAGATAAATCCCCAGGCCCAGATGGCTTCCCCACATGCTTTTTCCAGAAATGCTGGAGTTTCATAGGTGACGAGGTAACATCGGCCTTGGATGGAATTAGGAATTCAGGGAATATCTTAAAAGAGGTTAATAATACTTTCATCACTCTTATTCCTAAAAAAGATAACCCAAAAAATTTCAATGATTTTAGACCAATTGCTCTTTGTAATACATTTTACAAATTTTTTTCTAAAATAATGGCTAGTGGACTTCAAAATTTTTTACCTTATATAATAAGTGAGGAATAATCAGGTTTTGTGCCGGGGAGATCAATCTATGATGGAATTATAATAGCAACTGAGGCAACCCATTTTGTCAAAATTAATAAGAAACCTAGTATGTTGATCAAGCTAGACATAAAAAAGGCCTATGATAAAGTGGATTGGCCTTTCCTTCTTAAATGCTTACGTGCCTTTGGGTTTGAGGAAAATTGGGTTAAACTTATCTTCCCCTGTATTTCATCCCCTAAGTTCTCCATTCTTGTTAATGGCTCCCCTCAGGGTTTCTTTGGTATCTGTAGGGGTATTCGCCAAGGAGATCCGCTCTCCCCTTTTCTTTTCATTATATTGGCCGAAGCTTTAGGGCATGCTATAAACAAAGCTAAATTGAATGAGGTCATCTAGGGTATTTAGATTACCAGCAGTGTCAAAAATACAAAACATCAACAATTTGTTGATGATACGATGCTTTATGGCATTAACTCCATCCTTGAGGCCAAAGGTTTTAAACACACTTTAGACTTATATGCTTCTGCTTCAGGCCAAGAAATTAATAAGGATAAGTCTAAGATCCTTTTCTTTAACACTAACTCCCTAATGGAACAAAAGATTTCCAAGATCCTTGATTTTAAGATAGGTACTCTCCCCTGTAAATATTTAGGTTTCTACTTAGATTTAGGGTCTAAATCTTCAGTTTCCTGGAATTACACTATAGAGAAAATCAAAACTCGAGTCTCATCCTGGAAAGGAAAGTGGTTATCCTCGGCTGGAAAAGCAATTTTGATCCAATCTATCCTATCAACAATCCCTCTTTACCAATTAGCATGCCTTGATCTTCCTACCAATCAAAGAAATGAACTTAATAAGGTACTTTGTACTTTCTTTTGGCAAGGGACTGATGATAAAAATAAAATTTCCCTTTTAGCCTGGGAAAAGGTTTGCAGGCCAAAACACGAAGGGGGAGTAGGTATAAGAGACTTTAAACTCCAGAGTAAGGCTTTTGGAGCGAAATTAGTATGGAGAATGTTTAGTAATCCCAGCCTTAAATGGGCTCGAATCTTATCCTGTAAGTATTTGAATAACCTTGATCCAATTAATATCTTTCGTGATTCAAATCCTCTGAAAGGATCCAAAATTTGGAACTTTATGCTGGGTTGTAGGGATATTATTCAAGATAAACTTACTTGGCAACTTGGTCATGGAAATACGTGTTAGGAATAAGGTGTCTCAACCTTGGATAATTCCTATTCTTATTATTTGTTTTGTAAAATGTATTTCTTGCAAATAATGTAATTAAGTGTGAGTGTACATGTCTAGTTGGCATGTTGATG
>MU224873.1:186683-200585 GCA_018584345.1 Thuja plicata | reverse complement strand
AATAGGAGTAGGCCACAACTTACTTCTCATAATAATAGAGGTTTTTTTTTCCTTCTATGGTTTGTGCAGATCATTAGGGCATTCAAGTGCACTAGGAAATAATGTCATAACATACACACACACACACACACACACACACATATAGATACAAATATATATATACACTTCTGGACTCAAGTGTATATCCATTTAGTATATATATAAAATATACACACACCCATACATACATGTTGTCTGTAGTAGACTAAGTTAATTTCAGAATACCTATTATGGTATTATTAGGAAGCAGGTGGTAATATAATGGTTGAGAGACACCCTTCTTAAGACTACTTGTGGCCAATATGTGAGAAGTTTAGTACCTACTCTCTGGTCTCATAGTTTAGCCCAACAATAATCCTTAAAGGCTTTGATGTCCATATCTTTATTCAAATAGAAAGAACTGAGGTGGGTCTGTTGATCCAATTATTAGGGGGGAAGTGGTAATATCGTCTAGTTCTATGGTTTGATCTGAAGAGTATAGGGCACAATCTAGGTTCTTGAGGTGGCCCTGGATTTTATGCTTCCCCATACAAGTACAAGAATCATTAGGTATGGTAAGAATTGATATGCCTTTTCAGTTTCCTGCAGAAGTATCGGGAAAATCTATTTCTTTGTTTTTCCAGATTTGTTTGAATATTGTAATATTCACATTCTTTAAAATTATATATTTGATGCCCTCCTACCCTCGATCTCCATCCTTTCGTTTCATCTTATTTACCCTTTTCAAATTCTTTACAAAGTTGGAGTCTTTGAGTAATCATTATGGCTCCTTGATGAGGACCTTTCATTTCCAAACTTGTCTCTTCATATACCATGTTAATCTTCATTATATATGAGGCTCATTTTCTCTTCTATTCTTGTGTTTGGGTGTGGCTTTCTGACTATCTGTTGTCTAGTTCAAAATAACTACTCCAATCAAACTAACCTGTACTAAACATCAAATAGATTTTGATGGAGAGATCACCATAAAGAGACTTAAATCCATTCTTTTGAACTCTCAATCTATTGTCCTGAGAGCTATTTATAGAATCTTAGGTAGAGAATTTCTTTCAAATGCGGATAGATATAAAGTAAACTCAGAGATTCCAGCCATGTTTATAGCTTCATATATTTATGTGGATCCTAAAATAGAGGATATTGGAAAACTCTGTTTTCTGATTTTCAAAAGGAAATACCTTGATAATATTGACAAATTCCTACAGAATATTAAACCCGAATCCACTATCACTATGCCAATATTTTATGATCTACCAGCTATCAATGGAAGGCCTGCTCCGACCATCCCTATTATGGTCATCGAAAACTTTCAGGCCTTCCTATCCAGACAACCAGTGATTCAGAGGAATCTTGAATTCCTAATGACCTTTATGCACTTGAGAATCCCCAATGAGGAAAATTGGTTTTTTTCCTACTGGCATAACGACGATGTAGGGGAATTGGACAGAAATTGCTTTGACGATTTAGATTCTGAAGATATGATTGATTTATGGTTGGATAAAGGTCATCGCAACAGAACTAAGAGACAAAGATTGTTAGGCCCATCTAGCGAAGTATCAAGGGAAGGGGAAGATGAACATTAACCCGCCTTTCTAGGGTTTTTGAGGATCATTTTGTCCCCAAATAAGAGAGTATTGAGTTTCTCCTTATGATTTCTCTGCATCCAAAATGTATTTCTGTGTTTCTTGTGCAGTTTCCTTCAGATGATATAAAGCTAAAAGTTTTATGATTGAATTAAAAGTATTTTAGCAAGTTTCATATTGGATTAGGCATGAAACTAAAAATTGTGAATTATTTATATTGCTTCAGTCTCAGTATTATATGCAAATATTTAATTTGGAAGACACTAATCAAATTAATTGATTCATGTTTACACTACCACACAATACCTCTTGTTAACTGCTTAGTCCTTATATTAAGTAAAGAGAAATAGGTTTTCTTAAAATTGTAGAAAATCAAGTGCCAATGTAAGAACCTCATAAGGCTAACTTAATCTCTCAAACTCAATTTCTGTTTAATTTGGTAATGTTCAGGCTTTTCAAAGAATGAAAGAAGACATAAGAGAATTATATTTAAACTCGGTCTGATAAATATATATGTATATGTATACATACATATATATACATATATGTTTTTATCAAATTGATGAATCTTTCGTAATCAATATTTTTATTTTCCTAAATTTTATATATATATATATATATATATATATATATATATATGTATGTATGTATGTATGTATGTATGTATGTATGTATGTATATATGTGTATATATATATAATCTTGTCAGAGAATTATATTTTCAAGGCTAAAAGATCTATAGGTAGTTTTATTATAAACTTTCTCTCTTTTTCCCTCCCCTACCATTATTCATGGTTAATAATGGATTATTAGTAGACTTAGCTTATTTTATGTATATGAAGCCTTATTAAGATTTTATATCTAGCTGAAAAATATTTTAATAGCTATAGAAAGTTTTGGCTAGCAGTTTTGGTGCAGATAAAAGCAATGCTTCCAAATAGAAGATCAAGACAAGGATCCAACATCTTGAGTCTTCATTCTCAAGACTTTGTTATAATTCTCAAACCTTCTCATTGAGGCTGAAGCCTATGTTGCCAAGGATTTGTAAATATTCTAATGTAAAATTTGTAATAAGGGAGGTCTTTTATCTGTAAATGGGGGAATGCCCTCATTATTATAGTCAATGTATTCTGTATTATGGACTTTAGTCTCAGGCAAGACTGGAGGTTTTCTTCTCCATTCTTTCCTACCAGTGCCCGCAGGAATGAAGAAACTTCTGTGTAAAATTTTTATAAATTAATAAAATTATCTGGCTTCAGCCTTTTACTGATCAAAAAAAAAAAAAAAAACTTCTTGACAAGAAGTTGAAAAATGAAGTTAGAGAGGTTGTAACCACTCATGCTCAGTATATGAGCATGGATTTGATTATTTGGAGAGGTTAATGAAGTTTTGGATTGCAAAACTTGTTTTGTGTACTTCTGTACGGATGCTTGTGACTGTATTCTTGTAATTTATAGTTCTTTTTGCATTATGTATGGTTGTGTACGGATTGGGAAAGGAGATCGGACCCCATGGGGGTGTAGTGTTTCAAGATAGATTTATTTTTCATACTTTAGTTTTCTTTGAAGTTATAGGAGTAGAGAGTTACACTAGATTTAAGGTTACTGGTTTGTAATTTCCATTTGCAGAGTCATAGTGCCAAAAATGGCTCTAACCTAAGCATCCACCAGTGGAAATGGCTGAAAAAATAGGGGATGGAGGGTTAGAGTCTGTACATAAGATTTTTTCTTTCATTTTTTTTGTTGCAATGAAGTTTCTAGACCAAGAGTGAAGCCTTATGGCTGACTGTTGGGAACAGGTGAGCCTGGACAGGGTGAATTTGGGTTTGGTTCGAGCACCCATGATCTTGGGAAAAAGACTTAGAGGCATTTGCAAAAGCCCTAAAGAGTCTCCTTTAAGGATTCAATGATGGGAGGAGGTGAAACAAAGATTGAAGACCGATTTGGTGACAAATGGTCAAGACTGGTCCAGAGGCCTAATTAATAGGCTGAAAACTAGGGCCTGGTGGAAACTAGGGTTGTGGGTGCATCCAAAAGCTAGGATTTTGGATTCTGATAGGGTTGATGGATACCTTGAATATTTTCAAGGTCTTCTGTGGGGTTTTTGGGAGGATTTGAAATCTTAAGCCCAAAAAATAGTGGAATTTGACTTACTAGGAAACAAGCCAATTAGGCCTCCTAGTGAATTTGATACCAATTAGATTGGTAAAGTATCCAGAAGTGTGGGAAAGGGTTCTAAAGAAATTTTAATGGGCCAAGAACATAGACAAGAGTATAAGGGGATGTATGGGAATATCCTAAACAAGGGTTCAGGATTCTAGGTGAAAATCTAGTGAAGAAGCCTAGGTGATTGAAGAGCTAGTTGGACTAGTTGAGCCTAGGAGTATTAGAGAATTCAAAAAATCAACTATACCTTGGAGGAGAAGTTGATAGTGAGGGTCTTGGAGATCCACATTGGAGAAGAACACAAGGAGAGGTAACCATTGGATGGTTAGAAGAGATTAGGAGCACTTTGGGGAAAGAAATCACTAGAACCCTAAACCCTCTACATCAGGAACACACACACACACACACACATGTAAGTATATACATATATGTAGTGTATGCTAAGTTTACAAGCATATGTTTTTGTTTCTTCATAACCTGTGTGGATTCTGTAGAACTACAATTTATGTTTTTAGTTCTATATAACCTACACGGGTTATGTAGAACTAGGGAAGCTACTTTTAGTCTTACAAATCCCCTCTGGTTTATTTAGTACTAAGGAACCCATACGCGTTATGGTTAGGTAAGAGGGTTGGACAATGACCCTAAGGCTTGGAAGTATTTTTTCCCTCAATTTCTCTCTCTTTACACATATTTTGTTCTTTTAAGATGATTTCTCGACTTCCTCATCATCAAATAGGTAACTGTAAAATTACCACCATAATCTCACACGTCTTCTAATATTTCTAACCATATAATTTTTTCTATTTTTAGACAACATTAGCATAATAAACTTTATTTTTCTTTACCATTGTCTTCACAGTCCTCAGAGACATATGTCTACCATTTTCTTAATAAATTTTGATCTAATTGAAAAAATTCAAAAAAAAATCCATATTATTGTTCTACACTTGATTCTATACACCTTAAAAAAAGGTTTACTTTTATTATTATTTTGATGTAAGTTATTTCCAGTGCACAAATAAGCGCCAGATTTTTAGGATGCAACCACTTCAAAAAATCATTAAAAAAAATACTCAATGAAAAATTACAAAACAATACACAACTTCTAGATCTCACTCTTACCTATCATTATACCAAAGGGTTTTTTAAAATACTAAATCTAACTATATCTTTTGTGAAGCGCACAGAATCAACTATGTTATGTTTTTCTAAAAAAATTAGGAATATGTTTTAATGCGCAAGGAGTTTGACCCTCTTAATCTTATCCATTTTAAAAAAAACATTAGTAGTTTAGAAACTGGATTTAGAGTTCTACAATTCTTATTCTTTGCACAACTCCTAATTTTTTGTGCATGACCCTTAAATTTCTCTTCGAAGTTCAAGTTTACCAGATTTCAGAAAAAAAGTAGACACTTATACCAACCTTTTTGTTCACAATATTTTTGCACTTACCCCTTGATTCATACAATAACCATAATATTTATAAAAAAATAATTTATTTATCACAGTTTTCATACTAAATAATATTATATAGTAAAATAAGTAATGAAAACATGATAACTTAGATATATACTTGAACAACATTAATTGACACTTCTAAACCTAACCTCAAGGAAATTGAAAAGCTTTCATTTAAGCTTTTAACAACATTGACATTAAACCCCATAAAATTGAACTTATGGGATTATACATATCGCCAATCCTAGTCTTACATAGGATGCAAGACTTCCTAAGACCAATATAAAATACATGTAACCGAGGAAACTAGGTGCATAATAAATAGGAATAAAGTTATATAATTTCCAAAATCTTTTAAGAACTCTCCTTCCTAAGATGGACGACAATAATGGACAATGCAGAGATAAATAAATTGTGCACATGAAATATATATTCATAATCCAGATAAGGAAATGAAGTAAATTACTTCTTTACAATTTTTTTTAATTTTGATGTTAGTGTAGGAATGTCATTAGCATGTCTCAGGACATACAGATTTACTCAAAGAAAATAGGAACAACACTCCAACTCTCTAATTATTTCATATATTTAAATATAAAAAAAAATCATGCAAAATACTATAGCACTGGAAATACAAGAGTATAAGTTGATGACTCATGAAATTCGTGTGTCCTTTGGCATTTAGATTTAGATGTTCTCACCTTCTACCATATTAACAACCCGTTAAGTGACTAATTCTATGACATATAATGTTTGCAAAATTTGTAGAAAAGGGATTTGTTGAATTTAGGCTTTATAGAATTTCATGCAAAAGAAATTGGATATTATAAAACCAATATGGTCAATGATGCTAGCAGCCTCCCTACCAATCATAGTGCTTTGGAATGCAGTAAGGACATCAATAAAATTATAAACACTAAAGGGATTTGATTGATTCATGAAAAGTGTTACATTCTCTAAATAAAGTCAAGTGCCATCTCATATAGGTTTTTTATTTTGATACATTGATTTCATTTAAGAAATAGAAAGCTCAACTCTATTGCCATCTAGTTATTAAGGTTAGGTCCATACTTGGCACAATATGCTACTATTAATTGATTCATATTTTGATGTACGTTGATTTCATTTGAGAAATAGAAAGCTCAAACCTATTGCCATCTGATTATTAAGGTTAGGTCTATACTTGGTACAATATCCTACTATTAATTGATTCAAATAAAGGAAGTTACTCTTGATCATACATGACCTTCTATCTATTTATTTTCTTTTTTCATTAGGATTAGTCTCCTTCAAAGTTAATGAAGATTTCCAATTAAAATATTTTTGATTAAAAGTATATTAATTCAATTGCAAGAACCAAACCAATTTGAAGGCATTCATCATGGTAATATATCTAATTGTGGTTATACACAAAATGTGGACTAACATTCTATATTGGTAAAAAAAACATGACAGTAAAGTTACACATGTAATGTGTATTATTATCTCATGAGATAGGTAGTAGATTTTAAAATTAGCAACTCAACATTTTTTTTTTAAGATCTTTTGTAAAAAAAATTGACTTAAATGTATTGACCCAATGCTAGTTTTCAAATTTATAGGAATTCTATGTAAATTATAATTGGTGTAACCATTGCACGTGCTTTTGACAAAACTACTAGTATATAAAAGGTAAAAATAAGACTAGATGCAAATAGATGAAATTTTGATGAATTAACATTACTTTATATACAATAAGATCATTCACATGTTATTGTAAATAATATATTACTATATTTTAATTTAATTAAAATTTCAATCAATTTAATTATTGAAAAACCATTTTCTTTAAATAAATGTGATATAATTATATAAATGTGACCATTACACTATGTAAAAAAACTTTAAAAACAAACTATGAATGGAATGTATTGATCTTTTTAATTAAGTATGAAATGTATTGATCATTAAATTAAGTATAATTTGATCAAGATAGACATGATATGATGCATATCATTATGATGGTTATATAAGATTCTTTCCATTATACTAATTTGTATGTTTGATTGTCAAACACTTTATTTTTTTGAAAAATATCATTGAATTTTTTTGAAAAATGACAAGTTTTTCAATAAGCAATTATGTAGGGCAACTAAAGAGTGACCACATAAAACTTGACTTTTATTAGTAGTGTTCATTTTTATTCAAAAATTAGTAAATTCAAATGTTGTTTGTGAGAAATTAGGAGCGTTACATTCCAAGTCCCCACTTCACAAGCTTGAAATATTATGGTCGGTGGTAGTTGTCCGCGTCGCAGTGGAAATTGCATGGAATAGGAGGCCGAAAAGGCTAGAAGGTATAGAAGTAACACACAATAGCCGATTTTATTAATTATGACATAGGCATTTCCACTTTGAAATGCTCCCACCTATTTTGTACGATGAATGACTCGAAGTGGTCGAGAGACAATGACTTCCATCAGGGTATTGTTAGTCGTCCACAATGCATATATCTCAACAACTTGAGTCCAACGATAATGCAGGCTTGAACCACCACCCACTTAATTTGATAAAGTATTAATCTTGTTGATGTTTCTGGAAATATATTGAGGCTAGTGACTGAGAGGGGGGTGAATCAGGAACCAATAAAACTTAATCTCTTTAATCCTTTATTAGATTATCTAATCTGATTGCATGCATGAAAAAAAAAGTAATAAACATCCACAACACTTGACACAATATTTGGTTACCCAGAAACCTTCCAAATAGAAAGTAAAACTGGGGTAGGGATGGTACCCACAAGATTTATTACTGCAGTATAAATTTAGCCTGTTAAAGCTTATAATTCACCACTTCTGATGACCTACCCTATTAGGAGAAATAAGGATTGTTAGGTCCACCTTGTGAAAGGATTTAGTACATTATAATTAAGTATGCAACTCTTTTAGGAGATTTGTAAAGGACTGTTAGGTCCACCTTGTTAGAGGATTTTGTTGATGCTACTGTTAGGATAAAGCAATAGATGATCTTCTATGCAACTCTGATTTGTTGAATAATATCCAATGATATAAAAACTAATCGCCTGACTATGATGGATGTGTCTCTATTGTTCCTTATACTATTGTAGCCTCTTAATTGATCTGCCACTTCATATTCCCATATACACTTCTTCACACATATTTGGTTAAACAAAATACCTTATATTTATACCTTATCCAAATCAAATATTTCTGAAAGTCAGCTTCCATAAGATAAATTAATATCAAACAATAAATGCTAAGTTGGCCCAAAAATATTACTCGGGTCCAGTAATCCACTCGGGCAATATACTGGTGCTTGGGCATTATGTTGTCACTCGGGAAACATAGTAAACCATGGCACTCGGGCTACACTGTGTACTCAGGTCATATTAATCACTCAGGTAAAAGTGATTATGACTGTCTGCTCGGTCGCCATTGCCACTGCTTGGGTTACACTGTAATTGATCGGGTTGCACTACTGGCTCGGTCAACTCTGTGATGACTAAGTGTTTTGGCACTAATTAATAACATGCCTCGCCATAAGGTCATCAGATGCATCTTGTTTAATGAGATTTGATTGGCATTCATTTCAAAACCATGTTATTCACTTATACCATGCCATGGATATGGACATCTTCTCATCGAGATGAACCAGTAGCCATCCAGTTTGACATAGCCATATTTTGCTTTCTTTGAAGTTGACATGATATATGTGGTCTACAACTTTAAATACAGAGGCTTCCAGTTTAATGAGATTTGATTTGGTGGGTATTTGCTTCCCAAAAAATCTTGCCAACTTAAGAGCCCTACATTTATACTTTTTTGGCTCTTTCTAAATTTATATGTTCTTTCCATTGAAACTACTCACAGCTTTGCTTGGAGATTCATTGTTGCAGTTTCTTCTAGACCAGGTATTTTCTCCCACTGCTAGGCTCTGTAGAAACTCACAATGGAAAATTTCTTCCTTTACTTTGTGATTTCAATAAATTATGGCTATTTAATTTCTCCTCTTACTGAGTTTCTCTCTTGCTTCCTCCTCTTTGTTTATAGCATAATTCCTATTTCCTTTCCAGAACATATAAATATATTTCTATATATATTTCTTATTTAAGTTGGGAAAGAAAACCAAAATCTCTTCATTTAATCTAATCATGATGGCATCAAAGATTTCAAAACTTTTATAAATAAATGACTTTATTCCAGTTGGAAAATCAAAACTATTAATTTATTCTAACCAGGCTACAAGACAATGGCATGAAGGATCTGGAGACTATATAATACTAACTCTTATTTGTTTACAGTAGATGGTGAGCTTGCTTTAATAATTGATGCCTACTACTTGCTTCCCACCCAAAAAAGGCATGGAACACGTTGTTTTATTTACCCTATATTTTTATTCAACTTCAAGTAATAGCAAATCAAAGAAAAATAGGTTTTTCTATCACAAATTGGGTGCTTTTGCAACCTGTAAAATCTACCCCACACCACCTATTGTGGGTGTGTTGAAAAAAATAGAGGCAAAAACAGAGCAATGAGGAAAAACACAGAGGGGAAACTAATGGAAGAGAAACATAATGGAGAAACCAATGGAGGACCCTCAATTGATCACAATGATCAGATAACAATCTGATGCTCGAACCATTACAACTGTCTCTTTAAATAGAGATCTTTAGAATGCTATATAATATGTTCTAGAATAGTCCATGTAGTATCTAGATTGTACTAGAAGTTTCTAGTTTAACGGTGCAGTGGTCGGTGGTAAGTAGATAATTAATTTACTTTTCCAACATCCCCCCATAAATTAATTATCGAATTATTTTAGATATCCCCCCATAATCCAGAAGTGATGGGTCCCAACTTATAGCCTTGTTAGGTACCCATTTAAAATCACTTATCAAATTCTTTACATTGTTTCCCCAATCCCTCAATGTTGGGTTTTCACGGATTACCCCTAACCAATGTGTAAGTTTGAAGTACTTTTTTAGTCACCACAAACTTTGCACTTAAGTGGTTTTAGCTCACCACAAACCTCACATAAGAAATTAGAAAGTATAAAGTGGTTTAAGGATGACCAAGAACCTCATAATAAATGGTTTCAAGATTACCACAAACCAAGCACTCACTAGTTTTAATGACCACAAATCATCATTGTGGGGAAACGATCATCACTCTGGGATTTTCTCAGTTTTCACCTGCATGAAACGTTATTATTGAGTCCATATGAAAATAAATTCATCTACTGAGATACATGGGTGCCCAGCCGCTGTACTCGCTAGTTCTATAAGACTCCTTTTCGGATACATGGTTCATCAATAAGTTAAATTGAGAAACTTATGGGGTGTCGTGTAAAACCGATAATGCACCCCAATAACTCAGGTACAATGCATTCTTCAACTTCATGATTGCACACTATTTGAGATTGGCCTTTTTTCAAGAGCCTCTCAAATACTACAAAATGAAAACATCAATTTTATGAGGAGTATCTCAACAACATCCTTCTACTGAAATATCCCAATGAAGTATCCCAATAACAGGGGAATAACAAGTGAGATGCACAACACCAAACACAGACTAAAAAACTTAATAGCAATGCAAAGTTACTTGATTCTGGCATGCAAACTTCCTTAACAATAACTGCAAAAAAAACTTCACAAATGAATTAGAACAAATTTGCATAGTTGTTACAGCAATACCTAGTTAGAAACCCTTCAGCACTACCTTCAACCAGCGATTAATTTCTCTGACTTGTTCTCTTCTCAGCACCACCTCATATGGTATCCTTTAAACAACACCATATACGGGACACCCTTGATTGTGATCTTAGTCTTCAATGTTTTGCACAATCACAATTTATTGCGGATCTTTCATACTAGCCATTATTTCTTTCTTAACGACTGTTACAGCTGTCTTCCAACCTTAAACAGCAGCAAACACTTCCTCCATGTTATAAACACTTCACCAAATTCATCAGCTTCTTCCTCCCCAGGCTCTCCCAGATCTACCATGGGCTCTGATACCATGTTTAAAAAAAACAGAGACAAAAAACAAAGCAAGGAGGAAAAACACAGAGGAGAAACTAATGGAAGAGAAACATAATGAAGAAACCAATGGAGGACCCTCAATTGATCACAATGATCAGATAACAATCTGATGCTCGAACCATTACAGCTGCCTCTTTAAATAGAGGTCTTTAGAATGCTCTAGAATATGTTCTAGAATAGTCCATGTAGTATAGATTATACTAGAAGTTTCCAGTTTAACTGTGCAGTGATCAGTGGTAAGTAGATAATTAATTTAATTTTCCAACAAGGTGTATACATAAATACACTTCATAATTATGTCCAAAATAGGGGAGGAAATAAATCCAACGGCCTCTACAATTGCACAATTTGCACCTCCCTCACTGTAATGCCATTCTTTGGACACATTCTATGCTACTTGCCATATTTTTTGCATGGATTGGAGATGATGGTTTTCAAGATCCATGTCAATTTGTGTAGCATATATGCTATTAGATTTCGTTACATTATTGGGCCAACCTCCCCTTCCTTTTTCTCTTATGTACCTGCCCTCATTTCCATTTCATAAATCATTCTCTGTTGTCCAATAACATTGAGAGAGTTATTTCCATTAGATTTTCACTATTTAAATTTGGTGGTTTTCATCCTCATTTTTTTCACTGGCAGTCGGAACTTTGAAGGAATCGCTTGATGGATGGGATAATTTTTTTAATCTTGGTTACAAAAATTTAACTATCATCAAATATTTAATTTTGAATTGTGTGATTACCGTATGGAATATAAAATAGATCAAAAGAATAATGGATTATTTAATTTTTCATTTTGTCATTATCGAAGAAAAATTAGATTCAAACAAATAATGAAATAATAATGATGTGAAGTTCGTTTTATGTGGGAGGACCCAAGCTTAAAATACTTAACATTCCCTGGCATTCTAGGGTTCTTTCAAAGGCAAAACATAATTAAGGGAATAAAACATCCTTTCATAAATTGTTTGAGCTAATGCAATAAAGATCTAATTGAATTCAAATTAAAAATAAATTTTTTATATAATAAATATTAAATTAATAAAATGAATAAATATTTTAAATTTTGTAAATGATGAAAAAGTTCAATATTTTTGTTATTTTTATTTTTTAAGTTTTTTACAAGAAGAGTTTTATTTTTCTTCTTCTTATTATTATTATTATCTATATTTAGTATATAAATAAATTATGTTATAAAATATAATTTTCATTACAATATTTTTATGTTTTTAAGTTATTATTAAGTAAATTAGAATTTTGTTTCTGAATTAAGCTAGCATATTTTAGAATTGTAATTAATATTTTTTTAGTCTAAGCGAGCTCTTGATGGGTTAGAACATACTCACTACCAAAAGACAACACCACCAGTAATAACCTATCTGTTGAGCCCCTGCAGGCAAATATCATCAACGGGGAGCGATGAAAGTTTAGGCATGTTACATTATTAGAAAAAACCATTGTCATATACGACACCCTCGGGAAAGAATCAATCTGTCATAACCATGAATTTTAAGTATGATGTTTTGTTTTATAACGAAAGATATGGATTTCTAAATCATTGTAAAAGAATTAACACTTCTTGAAATATCTTACTAAGTGGATATGTTAAAGAAGAAAGGAAAAAACTGCAACTGATTTCAAAAGGCAATTATAGATTTTATAGATAGGAATTAAATATCTTGTTGCAGACAGACTTGTATGGGGTCTTTCAAAATATCTTAGTTTTGGATATGCATTCTTCAATTATGAAACAACTTAAGGTAGTTTCATGTAAATTCAATTGATAAAATTGAATCTGCAACCTTTTGTCTGTGTGAGATATATATGGACAACATGGCAGTTGGAATTGTAGATTGTTGTTCTTAACATAATTTTTCTATGAAATATATAAATATCATGCATAATAAATTTCACCAAAGATCTCTCAATAATTACATATCTCAATAATCACATTAAAATTAAGAAATGATACATTTTTACAATTTATATTATTATGCATTCGCACATACATCCTAAACATATTATAATGTTTTTGATAGATAAAAGAAGCAAGAGAGTGCTGGCCCGTGGAACAGGGGACTGGAGGCACATTAACAGCAGGTTAATGGCACAGTCGAAGTATGTAGCATGATTTACTGTTTGCACCAGAGCTTAAACTTTTACCTCTATCAAAAACAAAGGTAACAGGACTGCATAAAAGGAAAATACTATAGTAACTAAGAACAATAATAACCATCAAAATAAAGTTCCAGAGCCACGCAGGGCTAATGTTTAAGCAGCTATTAAACTTAATAAAACCCCTCAACACAAAATAGGGGAACTGAGGAACCAGTCTAACAAAAAAATAGCACAGCATAAACCAACGCGCTAATTTTTTCCTCCCAACTGCTTAGACAGTAGTGATCTCGCCCATTCTTCTTGAAGGAACAGAAAAAGGTCTCTGTTGTCAGCATCAGCCTCCAGCTTGCCATCAGACAGCTTCTCCTACACATTGCAAAGGGTTAAAGCGGAAGCGTGCATCACCTTCAAGGCGAATTTGTTAGACCTCCTGTAGAGATCCATCAGGTCCTGCATCCCATTTTTTATCTCAGCTATCTCTTTTTCCACCTTCGCG
>MU224873.1:160233-180650 GCA_018584345.1 Thuja plicata | reverse complement strand
GTTTGGGAAGGTTCAGACGCCTTTTCTAAGATAGGGTGGGTCTCTTGGACAGAAATGGCCTGGGGCTCTTCCGAAGTCTCACGGGCCAGTAACCGGGGGGAGACAATCTCACCATCTTCCAGAGGCAGAAAACCAACATTAGTAATCTGGGCTCCAGGAGTCAGCCCATCTGGAGCAATCTTCTCCGCATCCAAGGGTGGCGTATTCGCCACCGGTTCCTCCAACACCTCAGGTTGGGGGGTCACAGCAAGGCCCTTATCTTTGTTCTGCTGCATCTTTTCCAAAAAATTTGCCTTGCAGGAGTCACTAGAATGTCCTCTTCGTTCACACTTCCCGCAAAACAGGGTAGCATTCTCATAGACCAGCGCTTGGGTCCATCTACCCAGTTTGGATTTCAACATAACAAAGTTGGGCAGAACTTTGTTCACATTGACATTCACACAGAAATGAGCAAACACAAGCCTAGATTTAGATCTTGTTACCTGGTCCGTTGTTATGAAAGCACCGAAGGAATCTCCAATCCATCAGAAAACCTGTTCATCCCAATACTCCAGCGGGAGGCCTGGGAGGCGAACCCAAACAGGGGCTGACCTAGCAAGGTCGGTTGCCGCATTGAAACTTGGTTTCCACTTCGCAAGGGCCAGGAAGTGTTTTCCATAGACCCATGAACCAGATAACACTCTGGTCATATTATAATGTTAAATAAGGGTTTCTACCTTTATTATGAATTCAAATCCTTTAGTCTCAAGAAGGAATCAATTGAATACAAACCATCTGAGTCTTCTTCAAGCCGACTCAACCAGAGAGGAATAAACCCAAAAAACCTTTACATGCTACTTCTACCAATTCAGAGACGTTGACTAGAAACAAAATAAATTTCCCACAAACCAAAACTTGAATTGGAACATGATTGCGATTATGTTTTCATTATTTCCAAATAAGACCGGACCAAAAACTTCATTCTGCATTGTGCCGATAAACAGGGTAGATTTTTTTTGGACCCTAAAATAGTGTCGTAACCATATATGTAGGATAAGGGTGTTAGATCAACGGTAACACACAATCCCAAAAACATGTATGATCATTTCCACCACATAGAACTAATCCAAATCTAAACACATGTCGAACCACGGTGGTCCTATACCAGAACAAGACAGAGTCAAATCGATAGACCTCCAAACCAAAATAGTGAAATCAATGACAACATTCTGACAAAATATATTACAAAGTTAAATAAGGGTTCCTTCCTTTATTATAAATTTAAATCAATTGATCTCAAGAATGAATCAAATAAAATATTTGATTTCCTTTTCAATGTGGAAATCACACTCGCCACCTCCATATTATATCTCCTAGAGCTCAAGACCTAATGAAACCTATCCTATTTGAGTAATTCTTAGATGTCTCCACTTGTGATATTTCTTCTTGAGAAGGGTCTCCACATATCCTCACCTAATGGTGAGTTTGGAGATCTTATCCTTACCTCAACTAACCCAACAAAAAAATAGAAGATGAGATGGGGCTAGTGACAAATTACCCAACCTCATCCAACACCTCCCAATTTCATGATAATTGTAAAATTCAAAATTAAAGGGGTTAGAATTTAATTTTTAAATGAAAGAGCTACCTTCAAATATTTTTCATATATTTATGTACCTTCAAATTCATTTAATAGTCTCTTCTAGTAGTATCTTCAAAGCCTTGAAGAGAGAATGATGTTTTATATGTGCTAAAAATAGTCTAATGTGTTATATTAAAATGATCAACGATATTTGATAAACACATTTTTTATAGGATAGTAGGAAAATTAGATTTGATACCATTGTAATGCACCTTATACATAGTAATGCTAATAATCGTTAAAACTGTTTGTACGATGTGCACACACATGCTCAGGAAAGAACGCAAACACACACACATACACATATTACTTGATAGAATTGCAGTATCTTGCTAATTTTTTAGAGAAAGAGATATAACGCATTTAATCTTTTTGACCAAATGCATAAAACATGTTTGGTCACTTTATTTGATATATTACTAATAAATATCTTTATTTAATATATTACCATATTTTACTGCAAACCCCAAAAAATATCAAATCTCAAAGTTTTACGATTATTTAATTATTTACTCTAAATAAACTCAAAGTTGATAAAAACAAAACAATGTACTAATTGTATAATTCTAATCTATGAGTGTTTATGATATTTGCTCTACAAGTAAAAAATATGGCTATCCATTTGCAACTTTGGATTACCAACTCTACTCTACGAGCAAGTGCAAGAATATTTTTTTGTGACACAATTGTGCAAATTCAAAGCTCATGAAAACAATACATTTATTATTTGTGAAATAAAATTATATAGAGAGTTTATGATATTTGGTACACAAATACAAAAATGACACATTATATACAATTGTGAATTTCCAACTCTATCTTACCAATCATGTACAAGAATATTATATAATCATTGAATTGTAAAACCATTTCAATACATCTATTTTATGTATGTGTTAAAATCAATACTTTAAAAATAAAATTGTCTTCATAAAATACTTAACTATGCTATAGAAAACAATTTTTAATATGAAATAAAAATAACAATAATAAATTTATTCCAATTCAAAATAAATTATAATTTACTTAACTATACTATAGAAAACAAATTTTAATATAAAACAATAAAAAATAAAATAAAATAATTCTACTTCAAAGTAAATTATAATATATTCCGCGATTAAAAATACAATTAACCATTAATGATAATATAACAAAACCCAGAAAACAAATAAACTAAGGTGCCATTGCTAATAATAAGAATCATTATAATGTCGATTTACTTAATAGGAAAGGACGTGTCACATACAATTTCCACAAACGCTGGACTGGATGCAGCCACGTATCACAAGCCAAAATGTCGTTTGTTTAAGGGGACGAAATGGCTTTCCAAGCAACTTCCTAACGTGAAGAATCTCGCATTGGGCCCGCTCTATATTCGTAACATACATTAAAGTAGTGAGTGATGCGACACAACGGCTTTCGCGTTACCCGGGACATGCTGTTTCGAAAGATGCGTGAAAATTCCTTTATAAAGTTGGGAAAAGACATTGTTATGTTAAGAGTGGTTCAGTATAATCTGGATGCTTCTGAATGCTTTCCGCTTTAATTAACTTAGACTCTGGGAATCCTTGGGTTTAGTCAAATTTGTCTTGTCTCTTACATCCCTTCTTTGCTGTTTCATAGGAAGTAATTAACTATTTGATTTATTTATGAGGATCGTGAAATTAATGAAGTTAGTGATTTAGTTAAGAGGAATATATGTTATTGGTGTTTATAAAAAAAAATATTCAAATGATCTAGATGATTGTGTTAGGTAAATGTTACCTTCCCTGTAATATTTATCTATTTTATTTATTTGTTGACTACGAGAAGGTATCCCGCGACCTGGTCCACGAAAAACCAAAAGGTGACCCACAACCCCACCGTGCAGGCTAAAGGCCGAAGCCTGGGGAAATACATTGTTATGTGACCAGAAGAATCATGGTTGCTTCTGCGTTTCTTCCGCGTGGCTTCTTACACAAAAGCAGGCCGTCAGCCACGCACTCTTACGGGTTTAGGGCAGAGCAAAGTTCAAAAAGAAAGTGGAAGGAAACAGGACATCAGAAAGATTGAAATCATTAATTCGGAGGACCAATAACCGGAAGGCCAAAGGAAAGTCAAACGAAACGGGAGTTCAGGCAGACTGAAATTTCTAGTATGCTTCTGAATGCTTTCTGCTTTCTGCTACCTGTTCCTCTCCTCTTTTATATGCTTTGCATTTCACTTCACGTCCACAACAAGAACCCTTTGTTCTTTGGTCTCTTTTTGGTTTCTTTCGTTGAGTTCAGTTAAATATAATTTCATGGCATCTACTTCTAACAGTAGTAGCCATCCAAAGGCTGGGGAATTTCCACCATCTAAATCTGATGGATCCACATTGTCTGTGGAAGAGCTCCGCTATGATGTTTATATTAGTAATGCTCAACACCCGCTAGGCAGAGCCATTTATGAAAAGCTTGATGCCATAGGACTCAAAGTTTTTCCACAACCCCTTGATTTGAGCGATCAACAACTAGAAGCCGCAATCATGAGTGCTTCGTTTTATTTTGCTATACTTTCAGAGGACTATGCACACTCCAGCCTGTGTTTGGAAGAGATCTCAATAATGTGCACAAGAGAAAAAGGCATTAAAATTATTCCCATTTTCTACCATGTTAAGCATGATGATGTAAGATATGCAAAAGGAGTCTTTGCTGACGCATTTGAGCAATACGAAAAGAAGGGTGAACACAATTCAGAAAAACTGTCGAAGTGGAAGGACGCGCTTTACAGTGTTTCACATAATATAGGTCGCATCGTTAATAGCAAGGAGTAAGTACCAATCACTCCACCTCGCACACTTGTATTATCTTATTTATGCATTCTTTGAATTTTGTTGTTTCAACTTCTAGGCCTATGGATATAATCTCAACTTTTAAAGCCCGATGTTTATTCCGTTTCCTTTGTTGTTCAATATCTCTAGAGACGAGGACGTGCTCCTGAACGATATTGCTGATCGTGTCGCGAAAGGAGATAAAACGTTATCATTAATGATGGAAAAAATTGCATCAACTAACACTAGTTCAAGCAACCACCAACAGGTTGAAGAATTTGCACTATCTACATCGAACTCTGGTGGATCCACAATGCTTGAAAACCGCCCCTACGATGTATTTATTAATCATCGTGGCCCTGATGTCAAACAGACGCTAGCAATAGCTATCTATAAAGTGCTCAAGGAAATGGGACTGAGGGTTTTTCTGGATTCAGAAGAGCTTAGATTTGGAGATCACTTTCCTAGTGTACTAGAAAAGGTAATGAAAAGTGCTAAGCTCCATATAGCTATACTTTCAGAGAACTACGCACAATCCCCCTGGTGTTTGCGGGAGCTGTCATTTATGCTTCAAACAGGCACAAGAATTGTTCCCTGTTTCTACAATGTTATGCCTGAAGATGTCCGCGATCCAGAAGGAGACTATGCTCGTGCAATTTACCAGAAGGAAGCGAAGAACAAGCTCAAGAGTGGAAGAGTGGAAGAGTGCGCACAAATGTCTCAGGAATGGAAGAGTGCGCTCCAAAGTGTTTCACATAATAGCGGTCACATACTTCATAACAAGTAGCACAAATTACCCTTCCCTTATCAATGCATTCTTCGCATTCTATTTCTCTTAATTATTTAGGCCAATAGACTTCTTTCTATAAATATATAATGTTAACTTTTGAAGTGCTATAGTTCATTCTATTTCCTTTGATGTTGTATATCTCTACAGAGACAAAGACCTGCTTCTAAAAGGTATTGTTATTTCTGTAGCAAAAGAATTTAGAAAGTTACAGTTCATGGCAACGGAACATCCAGTGGGTTTAGATGAAATTTTGGAAGAGTTTGAATCGGCTACGATTCAAAGGCATTATTATGGTGTGAATATTGTGGGGATATGGGGAATGGGTGGGTCTGGCAAAACTACTCTTGCTAAAAAGTTCTATGATAAAATGTATCCTTCTATGAACAAGTGTAGCTTTATATTAGATGTCAGGGATGCAGCTAGCAAAAACTTGTTGCTCAACAAGCAGAAACAACTCTTGGAAAACCTTGGTTTTGGAAATGTAGAATTTGACAATTTAGAGAAGGGAAAGGCAATTCTTGCAAGCCGCCTGCAAGATGCTACTGTATTTATCGTTGTGGATGATGTTGATCATGCGGACCAGCTAGATGTTCTATTGCCTAATAAGGATAGCCTGGGACCTAGAAGTTTGATTGTCGTCACCACAAGGGAGTACGGAGTACTTAGGGCCAGGGGCATCTCCTGCATATATAAAACGAGTGAACTGAATCGTCTTTACGCCAGCCAACTTTTTTGTTGGCATGCTTTTTTACAACCATGTCCAATGAATGGATTTGAGGAGCTCGTGGAAAGTTTTTTAAATGTTTGTGGTGGATTACCGTTGTCTCTTAAAATCCTTCGTGGGCAGCTTTATGGAAACTTCTGCAAAGATTATTGGAAAAGTCAATTACATAAGATCTCTAGGATATTGCCCGGTGATATCAAGATGAGGCTTCAAACAAGTTATGATGCCCTAGACAATGAAGAGAAAGAGGCATTTTTGGATACAGCGTGCTTCTTCATTGGAGAAAAAAGTGATTTGGCAATTGAAGTATGGAATGGATCAGGGTGGAATGGTAGGGTGGAATGGTATGTACATTTTGGAAAGGCTAATGAACAAGTGTCTTATTGAAATAGATGGGAAAAATTGTATAAGAATGCACGATCACTTAAGAGATTTGGGAAGGATAATTGCAGATGAACTATCACCTTGGCGCCTTTGGTCTCCACAGCAAACTATTAAAATACATAGTAGACAGGTAAGATTAATATATTTTAATTCTCACTCATCAGTGTCGTCTCTGTTTCTGTTTGTGTGTTTGCTTCTGGGAAATTCTATTTCTTTCACAGTTATTCAATTGTTATGTTTTATTCCGAATCAGATAGGAATATGCATTCGAGGAATAATGCCCGCCGTAGCTGAAGTAGCGTACAGTAATGTGGTTTGTTTGTCTGCGTCCTTTGTTTTTGTGATTCGTATTAACGATTTCAATAGTCTTCTTTTCCTGAAATTTTATGATTTTAATTTATTTTCCTTACATAGATAGCCGAAATAAAGGAGGAGTTTGGTTATTGGGTATCGCAGGGGGAACTCATGCTTGAAACAGACAGAGGAATTCGGACTCTGGCGCCTTCTAGGCTTGGACTAAAAATTATGGTGGCTCGAGGACCTAATTTAAATCAATTTATTGAATCATCAAAAGATCTGCTCTGGCTTCGCTGGTTTGATGGTGGGCAGACAAATCTTCAGTCTCTAACTTCTTTGACAAATTTGAGGGTTTTAGAACTCTATGAAGATTGGGGAAATCATCACTTACAAGAACTTTGGGTGGATGAATTCAATGTAAGTATCAGATTCCAGCTGTTTTAAATCTATATTTTCAAGTTTCTTTTAAAAAACATTTATAAACTGTTAGTTTCATATTTTTGAAAATCTATTGCAGCCTCCTTTGCTGTTAAGAAAGTTGGTTATTTCTGAGTGCCATGAATTCCGAGGATTTCCAAAGTCAATACAACATCTCAGGTATTTGAAAAAGATAATCCTGAGTTCGAGAAAGGTGGAGAGGCTTCCAGGAGAATTTTGTTTTCTCCAATCGCTGGAGCACCTGGATTTAAGTGGTTGCGAGGAGCTGACATCACTACCAAACAGTATGGGCAATTTGACAAATCTACGGCATCTAAATTTGACCGGGTGCTGGAAACTTCGGAGAAAGCCATGTTCATGTAAGGATTTGAAGCTCCTGCAACATCTGGACCTAGAGGATTGTTCTAATCTCACTTTTCAGTTGGAAATAATGGAAAACATGACAAAGTTGGAGTATTTGAACTTCTCATATTGCATGCAATTGGAAGAGTTGCCCCGTGACATCACAAATCAGCGATCTTTGAGAGAGCTCTATTTAGAAGGTATGAAGAAGTTCAGAGGGATACCAATGAAGATCGGTGAACTGAGCAAGCTGCAAATATTGGAAATCGGGAGTGATCGGTTGAGTACCTTGCCAGACACTCTTGGAGATTTGTCTTCCCTGACTGAACTTCGCATTATTAGGTGTCCCTTGCTGGAACGCTTCCCAGGCTCTGTGGGGCGTCTTAATCTCTTAGAGAGATTAACTATAGTAGCTTCAGGAGTGAAATCTACACCATTATCAGTTTCTCAACTGAATAACCTAAAAACACTAGAGATATTGGCTTGCCCGATCAGCGAGTTGGATCTGTTTAGTTCTTCTTTGTGCAACCTCAACAGGCTACATCTACAAGGAACCCAATTGTCCAAAATTTCCATCTCAGAAGACTCTTGCCCCAGCCTTGAGACCCTCATAATCAAAGATAATGACCGTTTAATGGAGATAGAAGTCCTACCAAGTACAGTCAGAGACAGAAGGGCTATTGTTGGTCTGCTAAACCTCCAAAGGCTGCAGATACTCCATTGCCACAAGTTGTATGCGCTTCCCGATTTCACACAATTACCTTCACTCCGAGAAATTGAATTGAGAAGCTGCTACCAAGCTAGGATAATACAAGGTTTAGAACATTGCACAGGACTGGAGGTGTTGAAAGCATACACATGGTTGGAGGTGCCGAATATACCAAGTTTGGAGCGAATGGAAAGATTGAGGACTCTGCATCTCCAAGCCATGAGGAAACCAGTTGTTGAACGTTGCATCCAAAGCATGCAGGTAATAAAATTTCTAGGAAGTTAGTGTTCTAATCATTTTTATGTGATTGTACTTTTGGCTTGAATGTTTCATGTACAAATTATTTGCAGAAATTGCCTGGCGAAAGAATAGAATGTATGCGGGCAGTCCAAAATGCGGCCTCACTTGTAAGCTCCTTGGCCTCGCTTGTAAACCCCTCGACCTTGCCTTCTCTCTGTGCCGTTGACTCCTGCAGCAACCTGAAAATTGATAAGAGCCTCTCAGCTGAATTGGTAAAGGAGAAGTTTCCCTATGACAATGGCACTATTGTATGTTTTATTATCAATTGTTTTACTTCACGTATGTCATTGACCGTAGAGAAAGGATTGGATGGAGTAATAAGTGAAACAGAGGTGGAGAAGGGGAAATGGGTCTGGATCGGCGTCTTCACAGACTGGCAAGTATCGTATAGGTACAAGCTAGGTGACTTAAGCGAAAGTGAAGGCGAAGGTGAAGTGGAGAAAGGATTCATGGTGACGAGAAGATGGAGCAGTTCTGGAAAATTTCTGCCACTTATGGGGTTTAATAGAAATTTGACTTTGTGTCAGCTGACTGCCGGTGCCACTGGGTAGATGTTCATTGCAGGCTTGACTGCCGTCCATCTTGGATTACAGACAGCTGAGATCTAATGATTACTGTGTTGTCTGAAATTCCAGTGCTATACAAGGAAATGGAGATTTCTGGTTGTACTCCCAATAGGAAATGTAGAAAAATGATAGAAAAAGAATTACAGAATGGTAGATGGAGCCCACCGTACAAGTTTCGGTTTTGTTTATGCATACATTTGTTTACAAATTCAGATCAGAGGACAACAATGGAGGCTTGAAAGATTGTCCAGATTGCTTTCTTGCGCAGCTAATCCGTGCTATGAAGTGGTCTGTAACAGTAATGTTACTGTTTTTTTCTGCAGGGATATGGTTTTATGGCCTATCTTGATGTTCGCTCTTTTGAAGTTTTGGAGAGGATCTATTTATTCTCTTGGGGGGTGGATAAGTAATGGAGGGTTTCTAA
Organism: Thuja plicata; assembly: GCA_018584345.1. Lineage (NCBI taxonomy): Eukaryota > Viridiplantae > Streptophyta > Pinopsida > Cupressales > Cupressaceae > Thuja > Thuja plicata. The sequence continues at coordinate 171,261 of MU224873.1, read as the reverse complement.
TAGTAGCTAAAATGGGTTTTATAATGGTGTATGAAAGTGGTTTGTCAATATTAAGTTTTTAAAAGTTTTTTTTTTTTTTTAATTTATATAAAAAGTAAGAAAATAATGAGATGTTTTTGATAGAAAAAATAATGAGATGTTTTTGATAGAAAAAATAATGAGATGTTATATCAGTATATCACTAAACATATGACTTAGTTTACATTTATTGGTCTTATCTTTTTTTGTATTTTTTATATTTTCAAAAAAAAAAAACATGTTGATGTGGCACTATATTTGATCATCTGGACTTAAAACAAATATTCTTAGTAGAAAACTTGATTAGTAAATTATTGCTACTTGAAATATTTACAAAGAATTTTGAGAAGATAAATCCTTCTTCCCTAGTCCGATAAAAACAAATCTTTATTTAATAATTTCAAACAATATCATATCAATCATCCCTATTCTAAACATTTATTTTGAAATAAATAGAAGCCTTAAAATCAATTGATAAAATTTGGATTATGATAATTATTTAAGCCTCGTTGATTATAGTTTCAAATTTTCATTACAAATATAGATATAAAGATATGAGTAAATTATTGATTGAATGTGTTCATAAAATATTAAAACAAAGACACGTGACTAGACAATACAGTTGCAATAGTGATTTTTTTTAAGGAGTATTTTTTATTAAGATAACAGGGAAAGGGCCTTGAACCCAGATAACAACAATCACATTACATCAAAAACCAGAGAACCAGACTTCAGGCCATTATAGTTGGAAGCCATCAGAGAGAAAAAATAATCAAAATCATATGAGTAGATCTACCAACTAACTCTAATATATCAATAGCCCTATACTTGTCCATACTAATATCTAATTTCGACTGCCAATGACCAAAAAACCTCTTCTACCTAACAATAGAAAACACACAATTCTAGTTATAGTTATCAGAACAAAAAATAATAAAATTGCAAAGTTTAGCCTTAGCATCCACAAATAAAATAACATTCCAATTCTAGCACAACAAAATTAAACAAAGATAATTTAGGATTGGAGATAGTCTCCCAGTCCTTTGAGAGGCAATTGAGATCCTTTCTGAGGAGTGTTCATTCTATGCATTTGTCTCGAGTTTAGTAAGATTATCACGACCATTTCTGTCCCCTCAAATTTCATTAAAGTTTTACAAATTATGAATTACTTCACAACCATCTAATGAAACTTATGCTACAAAAATTCATTGAGTTGATGCACAACTATATTTTTATAAGTGTTGTTTGTTTTGATCATCAGACTATAATAAAATCTACATAATTTTTTTTTTGAATGAAGTATGGAAAGTCGTCTCTCTACATTTAAAATGAATAATTTAAAAGAAATAAATTTATAATTTATATTGCAATATATTATGGTATTTTAAAACTAATTTACCCTTTTGATCTATTATTATCTCTATACACTAACTTCATTTGGTTACTTTTGATCAGCTCTAGATTTTCCTTCTTCTTTTAAGGAAGGTCACCAATAGAGTTGCCACCCAAGATTCGGCTATGAAGGTAGCCACTAAAGATCTACAAGCCAAATAGAAAGAACAACAAAAGAGAATGAATATGATAAGAATAAATTGTATTCTCACCAAGAATGCAATACGATGATTTGATAGTATATAGGAGGTGCCTTGATTAAATAGACAAAGGTACAAATGTAGGATTTAATGAGAAAATGATAAGTAGCACTATTTCATTACATGATAACTAAGAAATAACTTATGACTCACGTCTGATGGAATCACATGTTGACCAAAGGTAGATCATCCTCTAATGTGTAATAAAGTATGTGCAACAAAGGTGGAGTCACCACATATAGTGGAATGTGATAACTAACAACACCACCTAAAGTGGTAAAGCTCCTATGAAGCCCCTATGTAAAGTTAATTAACGTGTGTGTCTAAGTCATAGGAGAATAAAGTACTAGCAATAATAATTAAACACACCAACACCCCCTGTTAAGTGCAACTTAGGGAGAATGTATGCATATAATGCAAGATGAATCTCAGCTACTAGGCCATTTTAGGTACCCATGTACAATATGCAATGAAATCTCTCACAAAATTGAGAAAGGGAGGAAACTACATGGAAAAAAGTCCCTCGAAAAGAGATAGAACTATAAAATAACTCTCAAAGAAGTGTGAGAAGAACAAAACCCAATGTGAGGAAAAAATCCCCCTGTAAGAGAGAAGAAGAGAGACCACATAGCCTCCCTTAATTTAGAATGTACACCACTAATAGATACTCTAGGTTGAATGTAGAAGTTGGTCAATGAATGGAAAACAATGTTCCTCCCCTTAGAAATAAACAAAACCAAATGTGAATGGGTTATGTCACCCTAATCTGAAAAGGTAGATGTAGGAAGAAATCTTAGAATGTATGGAGTCTTAGAAACCTACTCAAGTGTCCTCATATGTTGATGTCTAATGTTGCTCCTTCCAAATCAGGTACATACTACTGTAGATTGTTGAAAAGGAAAGGTTATGATCTAATTAGGGTGAATGTAGACCATGATCTAAAGACCTAAATGTGTCCTCTAAAGATAAAGAGATATTCTCCAAATGTTATACATAAGGATTCATAATCACATCAAACTTGAAAAAATAATCATGTAGATAATGAACATGAGGGTTAGATTGTTTCCTTACAACAATTAAAGAAGGGTCATCTTCATCAAAAATGAGATGAATATCATCAATGATGTCTCTCAAATATGTAATGTAGTACTCTACAAAAAAAATTATAATGTTTTTCAACTAGACATCCCATGAAGCTATGGTTGGAAGACAAATTGTCTTCTTTGCATTGAATTGCAAGGAGTCAAAATTGCGCTAACACAAGTTTTTTAAAAGTACAAAAATTGATGAAGGAGATAAAATATCAATGCATGTCTCAAGAACCTTAGGATATGAAAGAACTCTAAGATTCAAATGACCATACTCAATCTTCTCAAATGTTTCCACATTAGATGCCATAGTGTGTACATCAGTTGAATCGACAATAGGAGAAACATGTGAAAAGGTGTAGAATCTTGAATGATGATCATCCCCATTGGCTGAAATAATATTTCTACTCTAAAAATATTTAATGATAATATAATCAGGTGTGAAATAAACACTTATTTCTATTCCACCATGTTTGATCTGATAAATAGAAATGATATTGGTTAGTAATGAAGGTACACATAGAGATTCATTGAATGATCCACCATCCATGTTAATTGATCCCTTCCCACAAAAACTCATATATGTGTTGTTAGTCATCTAGATGTGTGGTGATGAACAAGACTCAAATGAAGATCTAACATACTCTATGAAGAAGCCATAGGATGCAAACTGCCTGAATCAAGTATTCACCTATCCAAATTACACTCTACAAGTGTAAAAAGTGTTTTCCCCTTATGTTTGTCAAGTTGAGATGATGATGAAGAATAAAAAGATGAACCCCTTATTTTTTGAAGGAAAATTATTTTGATTCTTCTAAAGAAGACAATTCAACTCATCAATTTTTTTGACATAGCGTCTATTCTCATAATACCCTATTTTCTTGCAATATGCACAAGTAGACAACTCATTTTTGGATGATTCCCCTTAGGAGACGATGCAGAATATTTTTGGTGAGGAGAAGAATATTTTTCTCTACCATTTTGTTTCTTTGGCTCTTTCCTTTCCCTTGATTCCCTCGGTTAGCCACCAAATCATGTGACTTACAAGACTTGAGAACACATATGGTGATTAATTTATCTAGTTCAACCATCAACATTTCAATGAGTGCATAAAAATATGGTGTCTAGTGTATGAACTACAAGTCAACCATTGGGTTTTGAAACTTGAGACAAAGGTTTTCTATTTTAATGGAATATTTTTCAATAAATAAAAAAATAATTGTGCGTCCTTCTTTTCAATGCAATAATCCTTTACTTTTGTTATAAGCTCATTTTCTTTGGTTAAATAGTATTGGATGGTGTAAAAGTTATTGGGGTCTAATTTTATGAGATTATTTTCCAACTCTTAACCCTTGACCTCATCAACCTTGCTATACAACTTAGCAATTGTTTTCCAAGCTTCCTTATCTATATTACACTTATCAATTTGAAAGATGAGATCATTTAAAATATACTTTCTCAATGTTCCAAGAGCCATTGTATTTTTAGTGAGTAATTGTACTTTATAATTTGGATCCACTTTAGGATCAAGCGGTGTTTCAATAGTTTCATCAGTGTATTTATTTATCCATTAATTTACTCCAAGCACATATTTTTCATGATGTATAATTATGTGAAGTTAAAGGGGGAAACTTAGGAGAACACATAAAAAATTTAAGAGGACAAGAGAGATAAAGAGAGGCAAAATCACACAAGAGAGAACCTCCCCCCTCCAAATCACTCAATCAAATAATCCCCTCCTCAATGACGATTTGGCACTTTATACTTAGTGTGTATACATTGGTCACTTTCCAAACAAGAGCAATGTGGACTTTTGATTATGATGTTACAACTTCCTTAATTAGGCTATAGTAGACTCAAATGATTGATACAAAAAACTAAATAGATATCTAAGAATTAAAAATGTCATAATAGGCCAAAAAGGACTAAATTTTTAAAGTGATACCTTTTCCCATCATGGCTACAAAATATAGAAAATCTAAAAGATAGAAATAAAATTACACACTTTAAAAAAAGGCACCTGAAAAATAGTTCATATGTGATGCAGTCAAGCTTGGAGGATCCAATAAAGGATTGTCCTAATTTGTAGCCAACAAAAAGACCACACCAGAAACATAACAACACTAGAGATATAATAATTTATATCAACATATACTCAGATTAGATTCAATTATGAAAAATAATAATCAGATTATTCTCAATAACTGAACATTACAATCAACATGTTGGCCTGTAAGGCCTTCCCATTAGAGCCAAAACAACAATAGAATAAACAAGATCTCATACAATCCAGCATTCCCAGTCTACTCTATAGCTAAGTGGAAGAAATTGGATCTAAACTTGAGCTCGCAAGCCTCCAAGCAATTTGTAATTTCTATCTACCCACTTACAACTATTTGTATCAACTTTTAGTCTTTCAGCTTATCTCTAACATCCTCTACTTTCTTCCTCGCTCTCTTTCCCCTTCTAAACATCAACCTAGACTCTCTTTTATACAAAATTGCCAAAAGTCAGCATCAAGAACACACAACCAACATGTTATCCATCAGTTGGCCTCCAACGGTCATTAAATATGCATTGGAGAGTAAAACAAACAAGATATAGGTCCTCTTAACTCCCACACACAACCACAAATTAAGTGTACTGGTCGGCCAACCCAACAAACAAAATAAACCCCATCGGTGAGCAAGAACACCAAAAACATACCACTCAGTGAGAGGCACAACCGAGTCGAGCTCTACCAAACAGACACCATCGAGAAACAACACAAAACACCACTCAGTAATTGAGACTGAGAAACCAGTCACCGAGACCGAACCACCAGTAACTGAGTCCACATGCTACCCGAGAACTCCAAAAAGGAACTCCTAGGAAGTTATCGACCAGATTACCGAGCTCCCAAGCAACAAATCAAAATCAGACCAAAACATGTTTTTGGTGACACAAGATTGTCAACTACCCTAGGATACTCCTGCATCAGACATCCCAAGAGAAAAAAGACGTTCTCAGAGGTTGGACGAACATCTGTTGGGATTCATCATGTGGATCCCAAACTGGTTCTTTAATATACATGTCTTTTGAGTCCTCAACCGACACACTCTTCCCTTGGTTATTCTTCAGCTTCCTTCTTCTACTAGTACTCTTTGAAGTGTCTTCAGATCTCTGAACCTTAGTGCCTGCACCAACCCCTGCAACCATCTCAGATCTTCTACCAATGCTCAAGTTCCTCCTTCCTTTGTCTTCATCCTTCAAAGCAACGAAAATAGACTTTTTTCCATCTTTAAGCATAGTAAACAAATTCCTTTTACATTCTAGAATATCCTCTCTATCATACTGCCAAGGTCTCCCAAGTAAAACATGACAAGAACTCATCTCCACAATGTCACATAATACTTCATCTCTATAAGTACCAATGTAAAAACTTACCATGCACTGCTCTTTCACCTCTTGTGCATGACCATATTGTAACCAACTTATCCTATAAGGACAAGGATGCGTCAACCTTTTCAAACCAGGTTTCTGAACCATCTCGTCAACAACTAGGTTTTCAGTACTTCCTCTATCAATAATCACCTAACAACATTTACCACTAGACTTACACACAGTCATGAACAAGTTCTTCCTTTGACAAGAATCAGCTTTCTTTGAGGGAAGCAATGTTCTCCTAAGCAAGAGAGCCACACCCTCCACCTCAGGTTCATTCTCAACAACCTTGTTCACCACAACATTCCGGTGACTACCAACCATCTTATCTGCATGGGGACATTCAAATGACCGATTTCCTTCTTCACCAGAGTTATGAAAAGTACCTTTGAATACACCTCTACATGTTCTTCTCCTTGGTTCATCTTCAACTTGATTCATCTTTTACTGATTGCTCTTGTTTTTCTTTCCCTCGGGAATTGCCATGATGTCTTCTCTTCAACCTATGTTCTGCCTTTAATGCATATTGATAAGTATCCTCTACCGAGTCAATCATCAACATACCAATCTCATTCTGGATATTGAATCTCAGACCATGGATATACCTCACCACCTTTTCCTTAGAAAGTTCTCTATGTAGAGACCAAATAGTCAACTTGTAGAACTCCTCGATATAATCTTCCACAATCATCTCCTTCTATTTCATATTCTACAATTTCTTAAACAACTCAAGTTCATAGTTGGCAGGAATGAAATTAGCCTTTAGCTTTGTCACCATCAACCTCCACCGATTGATCTTTATTTCACCTTCTTCTTCTTTGTCCCTCTACAACTCTTTCCACCATAAAGCAGCATGTCGTTTCAATTTATTCTATTTCAATCTCACTCTAGGTAGATCTTCAACGTCTTCCAACTCTAAGTAGTCTTCTAGCTCACCGATCCAATCAATCAGATCCTCAAGTCTAAATGTATCTAAAAAATTGGACACCTCCATTTGGTAACTTATACTCAACTAAAATCTAGATATCTGCAACTGGTCATATATGTCTCCTCCAGATCTTTCCATCTGATCAGCTCTGTCAATTGCACTAGGTCCAACAATTTCAAAGTCTTCAACAACTTCTTCATAACCATCTTCGGTTCTAGGATCTCTATGTAATCCAACATTTCTGATATCTTCTATGATTTCCTTTTTTATTGTCGCTATCTCATATCTAAATCTTTCTGTTATCCTCACTTCCACCTCCTTAGATTGAGTTCCAATTGCCCTAGGGTCCAATCTTCTCAGAGGCATCTCTCAAGATCTTTGAAAACCCTAAGCTCCACAAGAAACAAACTAGCTTTGATATTACTTGATGCAGTCAAGCTCAGAGGATCTAATAAAGGACTGTGCAAACTTGCAACCAACAACAAGACCACAAAAAAAATATAAAAATACCAGATATATAACTATTTATATCAACATATACTCAGATTAGATTCAATTATGCAAAACAATAATCAGAATATTCTCAATAACTGAACATTAAAATCAACATGTCGGTTTGTGAGGCCTTCCCGGTTAGGGCCAAAACAATAATAGAATCAACAAGATCTTGCAGGGTCCAACATTCCCAATCTACTCTATAGCTAAGTGGAAGAAACAAGATCTAAACTTGTGCTAAAAATCCTCCAAGAAATCAACAATTTATATCTACCCACTTACAACTATTTGCATCAACTTTCATTTGTTTAGCTTATCTCTGACATCCTCTACTTCCTTTCTCCCTCTCTGCCCCCTTCTACACATCAACCTAGACTCTCTTTTATGCAAACTTGCCACAAACCGGCATTATAATTGGAATAACATAAATAAACCCAAGTCAACATGAAGAACACACAACCAACATGTTATCCATCAGTCATCCTCCAATGGTCATTAATTTGTATAGGAGAGTAAACCAAACAAGATATAGGTCCTCTCAACTCCCACATTCAACCACAAATTAAATGCGCCAGTTGGCCAGCCCAAGAAACAACATAAACCCCATCGGTGATCAAGAACACCAAAAATAGGCCACTCGGTGAGAGGCAAACCCGAGTCAAGCTCCACCGAATAGACACCACTGTGAAACAACATGAAACACCACTTGGTAATCAAGACCGAGCAACCAATCACCGAGACCGAACCACCAGTAACCAAGTCCATGGGCAACCGAGCACCCCAACAAGGAACTCCCAAGCAGTTATCAACCAGATTATCGAGCTCCCAAGCAACAAATCAAAATCAAAGGAAAACATATTTTTGGTGACACAGTCTATTGCCAACTACTCCAGGATGCACCTGCATCAATATGAGCCCAGATGAAGCCTTCAAAGTTGTAAAATTGAGGATAACTTGGTTACAATCGTAAAAAAACAAAATTTTCTAAAAAATCCACGCATCCAAATCAAAATCCAATTCCATCACTATGTAGATCAAGAGAAGGTGCCCCAAATTAAAAACAAATGCACTAAAAATGAATAAATATGACCAAGATATGGTCATTTAAAAATTATCTTCAAAATTGCAAAGGCAATGCGTTAAGGCATGGGCAAAAAAAGTAATTCCACATTTGTCTTGCAAGATTATTTTTTTACTTTTTTGCACAACCTTCTTAATGAAACATATGCTTGTGTTATGTAGGAGTACAAATGCAAATATGTTTTTAGTTGCTAAATATAAGTTGGCTCTAAAAACGGTAATGTGATGTGGCACTTATGCCAAGATGGTACTGATGTGGTAGATGACACAACATGTTGATGTGGGAAATGACATCATCTTTCTGACTATTCACTGTGAATAGGTCATGCATTATACTAATGTGGCATCATATTCTAGAAGTTAACTATGTTGTGTTGATGTGGTGTCACATTCTTGAAGATGGTTGTATTAATGTGTATAGTCACCTTGACTTGATGTCGATAGATGCATGGACTACATGGAGTTGACTCATCTGTACATGTTGAGTTGACATGTAGGACCCATTGTAACCCCTTTGTGTAGGTAGACTTGGATAGGGCATACAACCCAGACCTAGGTAGTATTCTATTCTGTCTATGTAGATAATTGCACAGGTTAAACTTTACAAAAAAAAAATTTGATAATTTTTTTGATTTAAAAAAACCTTCAAAACAAAGATTTGTTTTTCATTTTTTTTTAAAATTATATCACTGCAATGATTGTGTCCATACGGCGAGGATAGGCAAAAAAGTTATGAATTGGGAGTTAATTTCTCTGATTTGGATGAATTGATACTCAATTTTTGGGTTTTTGGACCTTTTGAGTGCAATGATTATGAGACAAGTTAATGCTCATAGTAAAAGAGATAAGTAGGATTATGAGACAAGTTAATGCTCATAGTAAAGTAAATCAAATCTAAAACCAATATAAAAGAGACATCACAAGAGAGAGAGAGAGAGAGAGAGAGAGAGAGAGAGAGAGAGAGAGAGAGAGAGAGAGAGAGAGAGAGAGAGAGAGAGAGAGAGAGAGAGAGAGAGAGAGAGAGAGAGAGAGTGTNAGAGAGAGAGAGAGAGAGAGAGAGAGAGAGAGAGAGAGAGAGAGAGGGAGAGAGAGATTGTATTACTATAGGTTATGCAAAGAGAAAACGTTGGTGCAAAAGATGACATTGATTTTCTAGCAATTTGTATTATGTTAATCAATCTATCAAAATAATGGGCTCGGTCCTTAACAAAATCGTTGTCTCCATTAAAGGATCTTGAAAAGGGTGATCAATCCTAAGGAAAGAATTTTCTCTAAAGAGGTCTAGAAAAGGAGGATCAATCCTTAAGGATAGAATTGCCTTCGTTAAGAGATCTATTGAATAATGCACGGGGGAATGAAAATGAAAAGATTCATGTAAGGAAAGCATTGTCACCTTAGCAATTTGTATAATATATATTGCATAAAATTTTTGTGTGTGTGTAAAATATGAATCAAGGAGCGAAGTGTATGCCCCGAGGTTAAAGTGATTGCAAACGCCTTGACAAGAGAAATAGCTTTAAAAAAGCATACATGCACCCACAAGAGATGTTTCCACTATGAGATACCCCCAAGAAAGGACAAATCAAGAGAAATGAAACCTGTGATAAAGACCATGAAAGGAATCTACAAACTCTGGGGTTAGTATGATCATATGATATCTCATGTATATCAAAATAAATTATCATCCTTCTCAAAAAGTAGCAGAACTACAAGTACAATGGAAGAGTGTCATGTAAGAGTTACAAAGAAAATTCTTTTTGGTCCAACATCGCGGAGACCAAAAAGATTAGGTAACTATTTTTTTGCATCATCCCCAATCAAACAAAAAAAGACATATTTACAAATAGTGGAACATAAATGACATGACATGTAACAACATATAGAATAAATGAGATACAAATAGAGGAATGTCAAAAAATGTAGATATTCCTTCATTACCTTGTGCCAATAGAGAAAAGGGGTCATCTAAATAAATCTAAACAAAATATATAACAAGCAACACATCACTGGGGAAGTGCATTGAAACAATCATACACAAAGAATCCATTGTATAAGAGGAGCTAGTCAAGAATATTATCTACACCCCACATTGGTCTATAATTCTTAGTGAAGGTGGGCAGCATGCAAGAGGAGCGACATCAAGCATGATAGATTGAAGAATATCTAGTTCCAAACAAGGACCATGCTATAAAGATGGGTCACTTTATGTGTCACTAGGACCAAGAGACAATTATTTTGCAAACATAGCTAGTAAACCAAAGATAGAGAAGAGGGACGGGGAGAGAGATGAGATTTAGCTCAAGAAGGAGGATAATTAGGGCTCAAAATAGACAAGGATGGTGATGGGGGAAGGGTGTTGAGAGAGAGGGAACATGGAGTTACACACACACACACACACAGATAT
>MU224873.1:137852-157795 GCA_018584345.1 Thuja plicata | reverse complement strand
TATATATACATACATACATATATATACATACATATATATATATGTGTGTGTGTGTGTGTGTGTGTGTGTGTGTGTGTGTGTGTATATCATGGAATAGAATTATATCAAAGCACATAAAAATCAAGTGTACGAATGTCATTAGCATGTCTTAGGACATACAGATTTACTCAAATAAAATAGGAACAACACTCCAACTCTCTAATTATTTCATATATTCAAATATAACAAAAATTATGCAAAATACTATAGCACAAGCATACAAGAGTATAAGTTGATGACTCATGAAATTATTGTGTCCTTTGGCATTTAGATTTAGATGTTCTCTCCTTCTACCATATTAACAACCCGTTATGTGACTAATTCTATGACATACAAGGTTTGCAAAATTTCTAGAAAAGGGATTTGTTGAATTTAGGCTTTATAAAATTTCATGCAAAATAAATTGGATATTATAAAACCAATATCCTCCATGTTGTTAGCAACTTCCCTATAAATCATAGTGCTATGGCAGAGAATCCTACGAGGGTCCAATGGCATCTTTCTCCATGGGAGAGGTCATCTATGTCATTTCTAGAAAAGAGGAGGGATCCAAAAATGGAGTAGGAGATGACAATAAAGTAACAACCACTAATTAAGTCATGGGCCACCTTCATCTTTTCACCTTGTAAGCGACAAGAGGAATTGAGGATGCCCTCAGAGGCTATGAGGTAAGTGCTAAGGGAGAGGGAACATTCTTAGGGGACCTCTTAACCTTATCATAGATGACAGGGTGAGGTATGTCCATGATGATTGGGATGGGAAAAGATGGGTGCACCTTGGGTTTGGGAAGCACGAGTGCCTTTCCTTTGTCTACACTAGGTGCAGACGCAAAAAAAAAATTGCTTAAGGTTGTGATACCAAAGATGAATGAGGGGACTTCCTATGTTGAACACTCATTACGTGAACCCCTACGAAAGAAGGGATAGAGGTCAAAGCACACTGAGCCTCATGAGAGGGAAGGATAGAAGGGGTGGGGATAGGAGCTATATACTTGAAGTTTAATGTTTTGATAAGCGAGGAATGATGCATCCTATCAGGGATGTTGGGACTCTACTAGAGTAGCCCAGAAATAATCAAGGAGAAAGCCCCTAGGAGACATAAAATTAGAATAACCAGTGTCTTGGATCATCCGGATGGTGCGCTCATGGGGAAACTTGAAGCATTTATGCATGATTGAAGGGACAAATCCCATGTATGTTTTCTAGGGGATACTAAACTTGAACATAAATATGTTTGATTTGGGGATGATGAAAAAATTCAAGATGACCACCTTGGGTCGTATTTGGAAATTCAAGTTGGTGGACCCCAAAGGGGTAAGTGACAAACCATCATGCATTCACATGGTGGAAAAATATTTAACGTACCTCACATGGTTTAAGTTGTTGACAAAGAGAAAATTCTTAGTGATAAGGTCAATCCAACATGTAGGGTCAACTAAGATGCATCTAATAGAGAATTCATTGATCAACACCAGGATATAGAGAGGAGAAGGCTCTCTATTGTGTGTCTCATCTAGAGGGGTAAAGGAGATTCTTGTTTTAAGAACCCTCTAGGAAGATGGTGATATATGAGTGATAGTCATCATTCCTATGAAGGCACTACAATTTAAGAAAAGGAAGCATTTAATTTAGAGGTCCCTAGTTCACATGAGGTTCATCAAAATGTGGGAAAGGAAAAAGTTCATCAACCTCAAGACTGATTATAGTCTCAAAGGATGCAACACCTCACTTCTGCTAACACTCTAGAAAGCTAGGGGATTGAGACAATACAGTGATAAAATATTTTTAATGAACTAAACTACTAAATGTAAGAACTTAAACATCTACTATTTGCTAACCCAAAATAATATTTTAACTACAAAAACCAAAAAGGCATACTACAAAGGCAAAAGGATAAACTTTGTGAGATCAGTACCCATGACCCACATACTGGGCGAGGATGTCTGTGCATATACAATATGAAAACATGGTGAGCATGCTTCCCATATGGACATAGTACAAATAATGACACAAAAATCTAGGAAAATGACTAGAATGATAGAATATATAAAATATGCTAAAAACAAAATATAATTTATATATAACTAACCTAATGTTATAATGGAAATACAAGGATAAAGACGCCAAAGAACTTACAACCTCAAAGAGAAGTTGGTCAAACCAAGCAACCATTCCCACTATGTTCTCTTAATGAGCCTACACAAATGCAAACAAGGAAAAATGTTGGGGTTGTTTGGAGACCTGCCTTAGTCAGATCCCCGCTTTGGTGTTTCCATCTCCAAAACAACCAGATCTAGATGAGACAAAATGGTGATAGATAATTGTAAATATGATGGATATGAAAAGATAAATGACAATAATATCGTATAAATATTATGATATACTCAATAAAACATGAAATGAGTGAGAAGGTTGATCAATGAATGTTGATTAATGAAGAGGATCGAAGAAAAATTATTGCAATCTATTTAATGTAATAAGAAGCTATGCATAAGATTAAAATATGTAGTGGGAGAGAGAAGCTGAGTAGTGAAGTGCGTAGAATGCATGAAGAAGACCAAATGAAGCCAAAAATGGGTCATAATAGTTGAATTGGAATCTAGGCATTAGTGGGTGATGAAAGCAGACATTAAATTGTAAGGGTGGTAGTTTATAATGCCTCAACAACACTTTGCATGTATGTTGATTTGTAGATGAGTGCACACTATATGGATGTCTTTGTGGTGCACACGCATCTTGGATCGTCCAAGGTATGTGGCCAAGATTATGTGTGGGTGGTAACAAGGCTAAAATGGAAGGGTTCGATAGGTGACAGATTTTCATATTTTAGGCTAAGATAGGGACATGGCGTGATGGTAAATTGCACAAGGGTGTTAATTTATGAAATTAAAATCTTGATTGTATTTTGATGTTTAGCACGTCAAAGGAGGAACATTTGGAGCATTTGAGGATAACAATGAGAAGGTTGCATGAGGAAAATTTGTAGATCAACCTTAAGGATGTTTGATTTTGAAGATTGAACTGGTTTACTTGGGATTTATGATGTCCAAAGATGAATTTAAAATGGATAAAGAGAAGGTTCAAGTCATTTTTGGTTGGCCAACACCTAAAAATGCAATGGAGGTAACTATTTTTCATGGTCTTGCGAGCTTTACTAATACTTAATTAAAATTTTAAGTCCTGTTGTTGCTCCCATTCTTGAAACCATTAAGGGATATACGAGTCAATTTGAATGGAACCAAGAAGCTAAGAAGAGTTTCAGATTATTAAAACAAAAGGTGAGTGAAAAACCTATTCTTTATTTTCCTAATATGGATAAGGTTTTTCAAGTTGAGTGTGATGCAAGTCGATTGGCTACAGGGGTTGTACTTAGTCAAGAGAAGGTGAATGATGCATAAAGGAAGCATTTTTCCTATCATCTTGAGTTTTATACTTTGGTTCAATCATCTAAGAAATGGAGGCATTACTTTCTTCCTAAAGAGTTCATCGTCTATATAGATAACCATGCTTTGTAATTTGTTAATAGCCAACATAAGCTAAATTAGAGATATGCTAAATAGGTCGAGTATTTTCAAAGTTTTATTTTTGTACAAAAGTATAAAAGTGGGCAAATGAATAAGTTTGTTGATGTATTAAGTAGGAAGAATTTATTGTAGCAAGAAATTAAAAGTAACAGTCTTCATTTTGAAAGCTTGAAGGAATTATATGCTAATGATGCAGATCTTAAAAACGTGTATCAACTGTGAAGAAATACTACGCTTAGAGATAGGTGGAAATGGACTTATTTTATTTTACAAAATGGTTTTTAATTAAAAATAAACCAACTATGCATAGGGTGATCCCACAATAGTGGGTTACACTTTTTCAGAGGAAGGAATTCCTCACGAAATCTGTGAGGGGGAGGATTTAGTCAAGTACTTTTGATAGAAAGTACCTGATTGTTTCAATCGAAACATTCTTAGTTTCGATCGAAACTACATTTTTTGCTTATTTTTTTTCGAAACTAACTCAATTTTGATCGAAACTAAGTTAGTTTCGATCGAAACTAACTAGTCAAAATTTTTCTATGTTTTTTACCCATATGCAAGTTAAACTAAGAAAGTACATTAGATCGAAACCCTCTAAATAGAGGCCATTTGTAGAGGCTAACAAAAATCTATAGTTTTCATGGCTTCGGGGCTCAAGCACAGGGCTCAAACAAAAGAATGGGGAGACATCCTTTTGCATCACATAAGTACTTTGAATGAGCTTTCTAACAAATATAGATTTGACAAATTTTTAATTAATTAGGTCTATGTATTTTGACATGCATCAGATGTCGGTTTTTTATCGAATATAAACTTCCAGGTTTGACATTCAATGAAAAATAGTAGAAAATAGAAAAAAAAAATTGAAAAATAACAGTGCCCTCCGACTTTGATTCTTCTTTCTATCAAAAAAAAAATTGAATTTCGATAAATAAACAATAAGTTATCAGCTACGCAGTCAAGGTATGTAGAAATTATGGTTGACTCTACTTCAAACGTTCATAAAATATGCAATAATCATGATAATGTCATCAAACCAATTGCATGCCCTCCATATGTATGTTACAAAACCAAATTTGAAAGAAGCACATTGATATCTATTTTAGAAAAAAAGTTATGTTGTACGAAGTCATTGTACCTTTTTGAAAATGACATTTTCAGCAACATAACAATTTTAGTGGGAGAAAAAAAAAACCATTAAAATCAATTGAAAAAAAAAATTAAAAATATATTTAGAATCTAGACAAAAAATTCTAAAAGACTCTAGTTTACTTCATCTTCCGATTTCAAATAGTTTAACGACAATATGCATCCGAATGTGAAAGTTTTTCTCAAAATGTAGACTTCAATGTTCGTTTAGGCAAAAAACTGTAACCCACTATTGTGGTATCACCCCATACCAAGAGTCTCAATGAGAGACAATTTATTGAAGGAAAAACATTATAGTTCCCTTTCTGGTCATTTTGAAAAGGATAAAACTTATTGGCAGTTGAGAACATATTATTATTGGCTAAGAAATGTAGGATGATGTTAATAAATATGTGGAGATATGTAGGGGTTTTCAATATGCCAAAGGAAGGAGTCATAATGGTGGTTTGTATTATCCATTACTGATTTCATCTAGACCATGAGACTCTATAAGTATGGATCTTATTTTGGGCTTGCCTCAAACTTACAGGGGCGATTATTAAATTATTTTGGTTGTGGATATATTTATAAAGAATGATTCTTTTCATACCATTTAAGAAATCTAATGATGCAACTAATATTGCAAATGTATTTTTCAAAGTGGTGATAAGATTGCATGGTATCCCAAAAAGTATAATATCTGGTCGAGATACCAAGTTTGTGGGACATTTTTGGAGGACATTGTGGAAAAAAATGGGAAGAAATGTGAGTTTCATTTTATCTTATCACCCCCAAAAGGATGGCCAAATGGAGGTTGTAAAAAGGAGTCTTGGAAACATATTGAGATGTCTTGTTGGCAATGCACCTGGTTGTTGGGATTTCGCATTAGCACAAGCTAGGTTTTTGTATGATGATTCTCCAAATATGATTACTATTTTAAGTCCACTCTACATTCTACCTTTCAAAGTATTCCTATCACAGAATAAAATGGGCTTCTTGTCGCAAGTCAAGAAGAAAATTTGTGAAATTAGTTGGTTTCAATATGTATGGGAACTAAACTCATTGGCTAGACGATGATTTTGGAAAGTTATTTAATTCATAAGGAACAAAGGCTATTTCTGAGGAGATCATTATTTATGGAAAGTTGACTATCCTTGAAGAAGGGTGGATCTAACTGATGGAGATAATGCATTAGTGAGGCCTTGTTGATTCAATGGGGTAGTTTAGCATTACCAATAGGGAGTGGAAGTTGGGTATGTGTGGAGTTGAATTGATCCTTGAAGGATCAAAGATTATTGTAACTTTCCTTAGAGTTGAAATAATGAAATAAGTTTATGTTTCTCTATTTTGAATTTTGGTTCTTTGTAGATATAAATTGCAATGATCTTTTGTGCTCTATCAAATTATTTGGTCTATGAACAATCCAGTCCTTGTCTCATTTTTCTATTGAGGGTTTAGGAAAGAAAAATTAGAGAACTAACCCCGAACTTTCATTAGTCATTTCTTCATTCATTGATCCTTTTTTCTTTGTTCATACTTTCTATAATTTGTTTGTCTGTAAGGATGCAATAATATTGTAAATCCTATTCAAATCCCTCTAAATTAGAATGACACTCCTTGTGCAAGCTAACCATTTGACAAAAAAAAAAAAAGATTTTGATTTAGCTACAAGTAATTATCTTCTAATGACCTATAGCACGTGTTGTGATTTCCTTAGGTGGACTTCACGTGTTCTTCTCTATATTCTATATTATGGTAGCCTATCTTGTTGTGATTAAGATGGAAAACATCACCCCATTTGTTTGCCTCTCAATTTAATTAATACTTTCTATATAAGAAAAGAATCATTCATTTGAAAAGAGTTTGGAAAAGTGAGGGAAAGACCTTGATATTGTTTATCATGTTGTTGGAAGAAAACAAAGAATTCTCAGTATTCTCTATCATTTCTATCATAATGCTTATCTCTAATTTGAATTCCATGAATACATACTATTGTGACTGACTCATTTCCATTATTGCATTTCTCTGAGAATGATAGCTAAGAGTTATTATCCCTTTCATTCTCATTTGTAGTATCAACTTATTAAAATACATTAGTTCATAATAGAATATTAAGTATATATATAAATAAGAAGGGCATGATCATTATTTTTATCATTGCAAAGTAGTGATACATATTTTAAACCAACACATAATATTGTTATTATGACATAATGAAGCCAACTGCATTGACTATTTTCCCTTAAGCATGTACCAATCAATCATAAAATCACTTGCCAACCCCACTTCCTTTTCAATTAATAAAGTCTATTGGTGATAAAACTTTATTTCATGATTTATCCTTATTATACATGAGTGTTAATGATATAATGAAATTCTAGTGCAGTACATTAAATGCCACAAATCTTTTTTGTATTTGTATGAATCCACAATTTTTTTTGTGCATAATGATAAGCTATATTGAGTCTATAGAGTTTATTGTGGTAATACATGACTACCCTGTAAGTTTTGTAGAGCTTCAGGATAGAAGAGAAACACAAAATTCTTTCATTCATTGGCCAAAATGCTAGTTATCTTGAGCATAGAAACTCAACAACTCTTAGAGATTACTAAAATTAGGTTGGTGGTCCAACATAATTAAGATTGATGACTTATTTGTAGCCTAAAGTATTTGAAAGGCTTTTGATGTGTTTAGTACCTTCCTCAAGTGAGATGGAGATACTCTTAGCTTTTTTTTCAATGATCAAGTTATCTAGTAGTCTCATATTATTACTAGCTCCATTTTTCTTAGAAACAATAACCTAACATTATATCTCTTTGGCACTTTAACATGAGCATACATGCTATCTATATTAGACCCTATAACCAATGCTAAAAAATCTAGTATTATAGTGTTGGTATTTTTGGTAGAAACACTTGGCATTAGATTTCCTCGACCCTTTAACAAGGGCATTCATACTATAAAGATTGGACTTTGTAACTAGTGTTATAATACAAATTTCAACATCTATTTTCAACTTGTCTTCCATTATTCACATTTAAGGGCTTGTGCTTGGTGTAATGTTTCATAACCTACCTTAAAATCACAATGTTTAGTTAATTGCATGGTAAAAGAATTTGACGTGGTATCTTTTTATTTCAAGTGTTTTAGTCAGGACCAAAGACTCATTTGTGGCTTAGAATATTTGAAATGCCTTAGTTGCAGCTTAGAGTAATTGAAATGCATTTGTGGTGTTTAAGCCCTTCCTCAAGAGTGATGGAGATAGTTTCTGATTTTATTTTTTCCAATGACCGTACTATCTAGTGGCCCCGTAATATTAATAGTTATAGTTTGTTTTTCATATAAATACCTAGCCTTGGATATCTTTGATGCTTTCACACAATCATTCATACTATCAAAATGGAACCCTATGACTAGTATTACAACCATCTTTTAGTATTCTAGTGTTAGCTTGCCTTCTTTTTCTAGTAGCCCCAACATTGTATCTATTAAGCACTTTCACAAAGGTAATCAGACTATAAAGTTTGGACATTTTGATTAATGTTGTAATAAAAATTATAATATACGAGCCTTGACTTACTTTCCATTCTTCACATTCAAATACTTGTACTTGATCTAATGCTTTATTAGTGAGACCTTAAACTATCTATAGTGAACACCGGTGATAGAATTTCGATGCCAATTTTAAGAAATACATATATTTGAATTTTTTTAAAGATCTTTAATCCATTTTCTTCTCGATTTAGAAGGTCAAGACATAATGAAAGCTCAATCGCTTTGAATACTTATCTTTCTTAACATGAAACCTAAAATCTCAAATCACCCTGTCCATATTAAACATTCATATTAAACATTCAGTAACTTAAAAGTCCAAAAAGCACCTAAATTGTTCATCCAAAATGCTCATGAATGAAAAATTCTGAAACTCCATTTGCATATTACTAAAGAAAGATGCCCATAACATCTTAAGACCCTAAAAACATATTTTGTAGCCCTCACTATTTATGTTTTCTTATCCACATCCCAGATCAATATTGCCAAGATATTTGTGACAACCATAACAAAAATCTATTATGCGCTGCATGTAAATGCAGAATACGTTTTAGATGTGCTCACCAGTAGAAAGTTAAAAAGTAAGCTCTTTCACGGTTACCGGTAATCGAAATAAAGAGCCAAAATGGAAAAACGACGCCGCTGCCGGGGATCGAACCCGGGTCACCCGTTAACAGTAGATGTCATAATATGATAATCCCCTGATTGGTTCTTCACAAGAACGACAAACACCGTCAATGAATCCTTCCGCAGAAATCTTCAGGAACATTACAAATCGAACAATTCAACTTGGAGAAGAATAAAAAGTATTATAAACGGAGCTCATATTAAGCTTTTTAACTAAAGAAGCCATCTACAATAAGTCTTTTTTTCTCCAAAAGATTAAACCAACAACATTTAAAACCTTCCAAACAGAATTGATATGGGCCGAACCTCTCGAATCTGTGAAAAGCCTATACAGCTTGCTAGAATTGGTATTGAAGAAGAACCATCCTTCCATTGAAAATTCTCAATGACCTCTGTAGTGAATTTCAACCTCTGTAGTGAATTTCAATTTCCCATGAAATTTGATATTAAACAAAGCTTTCTTTTAACATAGTGAAAGTTCTTCGATGAGAATTAGGTAATGAGTATTTGATTTTGAGGTAAAGACAATTCTGAATATGGGTAGAATAAAAAATGCTACTAAAACCTAAAATTTCTTTGCTATCCAAGTCTTTGCTGAAAAACCTTGAAATAGAGCAAGAAATTTACAATTCCAATAAAAGCTTCATCCAATAGATTTGAAACCCTAGAATTTTATTATCATTTCTCTTTAAGGCCTCATTGCCAACTATTAATTCCCTCATAGGTTTAACTATGAGTCGCTGTTTATTTGACAATCATCAAGTTGAGACAATGATCCATTATTTGGAGACAATACTACTAAGACACACTTGTTTCCAAATAACTATTTTTAAAGGGGCACTTAATCAACACATGTCAACCCTTTCTAACTCCTTAGAACATCCACAATACCCCTTCTCCTTGATACAACTTCACACATCAAATATCTCCCCTTAAGACACTATCAGCTTTACACCATTCATTTCTCTTACAAGGTTATGACACATCCTAGTTGCAGAGGACCAACTAGACATATGTGAACATCAGTCCTTAACTCTAGAGGCCCAAATTCCTAAGGAACATCCACTCATTTGTTCCTATCACACTCCTTAAGGATACTTGCCTTGTAGAGACCTAGTTAGCTACTAGCCCTACTGATGAGGTTTTTCGCCAAAAACTCATGAAATTTCCAAAAAATTCCTAAACTAAATTGTAGTTTAGGATACCCTTTGTGCCCCTCCACAACATATCATAAATTGGGTTCTAGGTTCCCATTTTAATGGTCTGAAGTTATGACTGCTAGTACAGACCTAATTGGTGAATTGGGTCACTTTTACAAATAAACCCCTAAGAAAAGGAATATTATCCATAAACCAGTGATTGTGTCAAGTCTTCACACCACCCAATACTTCAAATCTACAATTAGATTGGGTCTAGTCCACCAGTTTCTATTTCTGCAACCAAGTTTCACATCTACCTGTGACTAGTCACATTGAGATGCCTGGTCTTTCAATTGGATTTTCTCCCAAAGGCCTTCATCTCCTGGAATGAAACCAAGTGCATCCTACTGTACATTAAGGGCCCTAAATTTCCACCAGAGGATGGAATTTTCCTATTGTGGAAAGTCAAGAGACTTCCTATAGAAGCCCTAGATAGGTGACAATTTGTTAGCAGTCTGCAAACAAATAATGATAACTTCCCCAAAACATAGCCGATTGACTTAAAACCAATTGCAAAGTAGTTTTAACTCAATTCTCTATTACTCAATGTACACTATACAAACCATTGAATCCGTACAAGATTGTGCAATACAGAGAAACAATCAAATTACCAGGAAATGAAAGTAGTTTTATTGCTCAAAAATCAAATTCTTCAACAAATTCTCATGTCTCAATGATATGAGACATAGATAACCATATTAAAACCTCCTCAACCATAACAAATTGAAGTTTTAACCATTTTCAACCTTTGAAAAGAAGTTGCACAATGTTGTGAAAATTTGCTCAAAAGTTGTCAAGCAACTTTTGAGCAATTTTGTAATTTTAGACAACTTAACATCTAACAACTTCCTATCACTCCAATTACATTGAAAATAGGTAATATCTTACCATTAACATCAATGAAGAGAAAATCCAACATTTTTCTATGGTCCTAATGACCTTTGACTAGAGTTGACCAAGTTCGCTTATACATGCCTAATAGGGTCAATGGCTTTGTCAACCTTACAAAATGGATTCAAATCCTTACAAAATGTCATGTAATGGTTCATTGCCTTATATAGGGTCAATGGATTTTTCACCCTTACAAAATGAATTCAAATCCTTAAAAAATGTCATGTAATGGTCCTTAGGACCTTATTAAAATAAAAAATACATAAACAAGGATAGGTCTTTATGTGGTTCTTCATGGTGCTCTATCTCTCTCTCTCTCTCTCTCTCTCTCTCTCTCTCTCTCTCTCTCTCTCTCTCTCTCTCTCTCCTAAGATGTATTCTTATGGATTCTAATGGGTCTAAGGACCCTTTAAGACCCCTTATGACCCATAAGATCACATCTTAAGGGTCCTAAGGGGTCCTCTGACATATTAATGTTTCCTAGGACCCTTTAAGACCCCTTATTAACCTTTAGGAATGCTCAAAATATATCTTAGGGGTCCTAATGGGTCATAAGGGGTTCTAGGACAAATCAATGTATTGTAGGACCCTTTATAACACCTAAGAATACATCTTAGGGGTCCTAAGGGGTTGTAAGAGGTCTTATGACACATTAATTATCCAAGGACCCCATATGACCCCTTAAGACCTCTTAGAATATATTTTAAGGGCCCTAAGGGGTCTTAAGGGATCCTAGGATACAATAATGTGTCTTGGGACCCATCGTGGCCCCTTAGCATCTCTAAGAATACATATTAGGGGTCCTAATGGATCTTAAGGGGTCCTAGGACACACTAGGAACCTGTATGACCCCTTCAAACTGCTAAGAATACATCTTAGGGGCCCTAATAGCTCATAAGGGGTCCTAGGAAAAATTAATGTGTCCTAGGACCTCTTAGGACCATTTAGGACCACTAAGAATACATCTTAGGGGTCATAAGGGGTCCTAGGATAAAATAATGTGTCCTAGGACCCCTTATGACCCCTCGGGACTCTTTGTGACCCCTAAGAATCTTAGGGGTCCTAGAGGGACATAAGGGGTCTTACGAGGTCCTAGGAAAATTTATGTGTCCTAGGACCCCATATGACCCCTAAGAATAAATTTAAGGGTCCTAAGGGGTAATGTGTCCTAGGACCCCTCATAACCCATTACAACCCTTTAAGACCCCCTTAGAATATATCTTAGGGGTCATAAGGGGCCTTAAGGGGTCCTATGACACATTAGTGTCCTAGGACCCCATATGAACCCTTAGAGCCCCTAATAGTACATCTTAGGGGTCATAAGGGGTCTTAAGAGGTACTAGGACCCCTTAGGACCTCTAATAATACATCTTAGGGGTCCTAACGGGTGATAATGGGTCTTAAGGGGTCCTAGGACTCATTAACATGTCGTAGGACTCCTTATGACCCCTTATAATCCATTATGACTCGTACGATAGAATCTTAGGGGTCCTAAATGGTCATAAGGAATGTTAGGACACATTAACCCCTTAATACCCCTTAGAACCTCTCTCGTAGTTGTAGATAACACGTGCAGGTTATATAGAACTAAAAGTATAAGTTTTAGTTCTACAGAACCTGCACGAGTTATGAGGAAATATGAACGTTGACCTTTAGATAAATGGAACCTGTACGGGTTCGATTGAGATAAATATATCATTCCTAATGGCCTAAAAAATAGCATTGCAACTTGTTGTAAGGGCCTACTTCTATTTTTAATGTCTTTCTGTGGCAGTATCAGACACTTTTTCATGTTTTTTTTATCACATTTGATTTCAAATGATTGATTTCTCTTTTTTTTGTTCTTGAAGTTATTTTGGTGTTATTACTTTAGATTATAACAAAATGATGATCATTTTCTATTTTTTTGGTATTTGATTATGTATGTTCATCATGATATTATGTGTAGGACAATCAATATCAATGATGGGAAAGAACAATAGAGGAATAATTGAACAATGAGAGGCATTAAAGGAAAGAAAAAGGGAGCATTTGAGGAGATTACATGAAGGTAAGTTGAATCTAATGCACCTTATGCAATAATTCAAATTGATATGATGAATGCATTTGATGCACCAAATGAAAATGATCAGCATACACCAATTCAAATGCATGTGACGAATGCACCTAATGAATACGATGAACATACACCGTTTGAATTTGATGTGATGAATGGATCTAGTGTACCCAATAAAATTTAAGAACATAC
The DNA here is from genome assembly GCA_018584345.1 of Thuja plicata. NCBI lineage: Eukaryota > Viridiplantae > Streptophyta > Pinopsida > Cupressales > Cupressaceae > Thuja > Thuja plicata. The sequence goes on along the minus strand of MU224873.1, from coordinate 144,584 downwards.
ACCATTTCAATTTGATGTGAATAATGCACCTAATAAAAATGAAGAGCATGCACCAATCTTAACACCTCCTAGAATAATTCATAGAAAACCAAAATTTCTAATTGACATTGATGAAAATATTTTGAAGGATATGAATGATAACATTTCTGAAAGAAATTTTAGAAGAATGGTTAGAATAATGTGGAATAACTATTTTGAAAACTTAAATCAAGTGGAAGATGCCAACTAGTTGTTGAAATGATTAAAAATCTGAAATTTAGAGAGACAATAAAAAATTTGGGGTTAAGAACATCTGAAAATAATAGTGAAATAACCATTATGATAAATCCATTTTATGCATACCAAGCCATTGGTTTGAAATCACGTACTTAAGATTCTAATGTTACTCGACGTGTCCTTACATCAACCATAATGGGAAAGCAAATGAAAAAATATCATTTAATAGGAAAAACAAGCAAGTCATTAAGGACAAGTAGAATAAAATTACTCAATGCCTTAGAGAGGTGAGAGAAAGTTGAGGATCCTAAAAATAATTCTCTTTGGGCATTCTCTAGTAGACTCCCATACAAGGAAAAGGTTGTTGTCGAGGCATTAAGAGTAGTAATTGAAATTTTTTGGCATGACAACACAAGGGTTTCACCCAACCAAAGAGATGTTGTTAGAAGGTGAATTGGATTTAGAAATCGTGAGCCACATCCAAAACACTATTTAGATATGACTTAGACACAATTTTTTGAAAGGTTTCTTCAAAGCTTTCCTCTGATTAGAATTATTCAAAGATTTTATGAGATGAAAAAACTATTTTATTTTAAGATTAGTCATGCATGTACTACATGTTTTTGTAGGATCCATGTTGAATTTTCCATGCATTATGATATTTATCGTCATGTATGTTATACTTTGCACAATAACAATGTTTTGCAGGAATGTGGTCTACAAGAACCTCCTAATTTACCAAGATAATTTATTTCAAGTGTACTATGTAAACGAGATGATGGGTACATTTATTATAAGATGATGTGTTTGAAATGTTTTTATCCTACCTGTGGTGGTTTGCAACAGTTGCATGGATGCATACATCTAAATAGAACACATGAAATCAGTAAGAAACTAGTTTCTATTGGAAAATACAAGTCAGTCACATATGGTGTTAAAGATGGAAAATAATTAAAGAGGTGTGAGTTAGTCAAAAAACATATACACGTAGCTGATTTTAGGAAGATTTTTCAAGAGAAACTAGTTCATGAGTACATAGGTCATACACATAAAGCAAGGTGGCTAGATGAGCAGTTCAAGTTGTGTAAGGACACTTTTTTCCTCGGTACTATTGTCTTTGTTGTTGATTTTGCTAAGAATTATACACTAAAACCTCAAAATGAAGTGTAACCTATGTATTACCACTCTACACAAGTTAAAATTTTTGTACACATAGCATTCATGCACGCACATGATTATATAAAGGAGGATAGAAAGGTTATAAGAGTATCACTTATATATCAATGACGATCTTACTCATTCTCTAGAGTTTGTGCAATGACACTTTATAGTTTTCTATGACAACTTAAGGGAAAGATATATAAGATACAACCAAAACATAATATGGTCGTAAAATTGCACCTCCCAATTCAAGAATGCAAGGATGTTCTACTGGTTGAGTAGGATGCATGTGACGAGTGGTGTGAAATTTTTTTGGAATTTCACTAAGGCAGAGCAGAGAAAGGTGGAGCATGAATATGTTGTGGGATCATGTGTAAACAGAGCTCTTTCTAGACAGGAATTGAAGTACGAAGGTGGCATCATGTTAACAGATGCAGAAATAATTGTGCAATGGTGTAACTCTACAATGGGACCAGGTGATGTAGATAATTCTATGGTTTCTATGGTTTTTGATTGATATGTGAATTTAACATTGAAAACTATCTAGATTATTGTACACTTACAAGATCAAGTGACATACATTCATTTAGAAGTTCAAATGCAGCGTCATTAGCTATTTATATTAGACATATTGCATGCTTTTTCTCTTCATGTATGCATTTTGTGTGGGATGAATGTGAATCATAAGAGAGGGTTGACCAATGGTCTTACAGACTTTTGCAACCCCTTGATACATATCAACTTCCTAGACCACTACAACTGAACCAGATTGAAGCATCAATGGATTTTGACCCTGTATTTTACCTAGTTGAACTAGGTAATTTCTCAATTTATTACTTAAGTAAAATCAATTTTAAACTCATTTTATTACACTTTACATTTTTTTTGGTATTAACTTATCCTTCTAGAAAATGCAGGTCATGTATATGCAAATATTGTAGATGAGGAAAATGAAGAAAGAATAGATTACTTTTTGTTTCTTTGTATTGAGGCCAAAAAGAAATTGACAACTATAGTCATTGATGGAGAGGGTATTGAGTACCCAATAGTATCTATTGTTGTGACAAGGACATGACTTAGAAGGTACCATTGTTGTGTCATTGTATTGAGACCTCTTAAACTCATTTTATCACACCTTAAATTAATTTTGGAATTAACTTATCCTTCTATAAATTGCAGGTACCCTATCAAAAATTCTAATTCCTATTTGTTTGAGGACTTTGAGACACATATACATATTCTTCATTACTCTAACCTTATTGTTGCAAAACATTTTCAATTGATTAATTATCGTGGTAGACCTCTTAACAAGAATTTGTGGAAAGTTTGTGAATCTAATCTAACGAGGAAATAATTGACACAATAAGGGTTATAGTTGACCCAAAAGGTTCATTTGATTAATTTTGGGACATCTAGAAGATTGATTCTATAAAATGGTAGAATAATTTTGACAATTTTTTATATATCTTTTGTGAAACGTTGCAACTTCACTTTTTTGTATATATAATTGGCTATGAGGTGCTCTACATACATATTTGGAGGCCAAATCTTGTATATAAAACTTGTAATGAGTTGTAATGTACATATTTAGATGCCAAATTATATATATAAATAGTAATGAGTTTCCATGTGCATATTAGATGCCAAATTTTGTATATAAAAGTGGCCAAGGGGCTGATTTGCAAATATTGAGAGGCCAAATTATGTATATCCTAATGTGTACCATTTTATTATAAATACACATTGAATTTTGTATCGTTACATAAATGAATTTTGTATCGTACCATTTATGATGTAATAAAGTGAAAAAAGTGCAAAGTGCAAAAAATGTTGTCTTCTTGCCTCCATGTGGTAACTATGAATCTTTGAAGTCGTATTTTATGTTAATGCTCAAAATATGGTCTTCAAACCATTCATTTTAATGTTAAACCCCACTATCACTGAAGTAGCTACTGATTGCAAATGGGACCATATAGATGCTTTAATAAACCAGTATCTCAATTCCCTTCCCACAAACTCAATACAAATGATCATACCATGAAATCACTCTCAAGGCATTCACTTTAGCTTTCAAACACTTCAATTGGACAAGGACTCACCATGAAAATGGTATCTAAAAAGAAATACTTTTCCGCCCTTCTTTAACCTCAAACGCCCTTTCACAAGTTGATTTTCCTTAAAGCCTACAAACACTAAAGAATGATTTTCTAACCGATAGGACTTCCCCTACCCTTGGGAACATCTTTTTAAAGGCATTTATAACACATAAACATATTTGAAAAACCCCATAAGTATTGGTCCTTCAAACTAATAACTCATCCATTCAACATATGGTGCTTTGGAACACTTGATTCAAAAATGGTACCATGGTCTTCTTTAGATTAACAAACTCAGTGTTTTAGTAATGATTTCTCATAGAAAACTCAAATAAAAATGGAATCAACTTTTTGAATATCCTTTTTGACATTTACAACATATATGAAACTTAGGTAAGGTTTCTTTGGAAAAAATGACTCTAAAATGGACTGGTATTGTTGCTCCAAGAATAAAAGAACACCATTAATTCACCTAGGGCATCATCATATTGGCCCTAAACATCATCCAACATGACTACAACCTTTGAAATAATAAAGTATACCATTCAAACATGCAAAATACCAATTTTTAAGGGATTACAATGGTAGAAACAAGATAAACCATTAATTTTATATTGAAACCCTTGGCATCCTTACGACAACATTGACATGTTTTGCAACTTTTACAAAATTGAACCCAAGAGACACTCTAAGACTCAATACTACTACAAACAAGTTCAAGATGGTCTTTAAGACCTTATTACAACCTTGAAACATCAATTTCAGACTCAAAACTCAATATTGCCTCATGGAGGCATGAAGCTCATTAGGTGCTCTTGCACCATACACCCATTAGATTTGTAATAACTTTATACTCATTATGATTTCCATCTCTTTAATTGGGATACTCTTTCCAAATTGCCCTTTGTTGTAAAATGAGGAGTGAGGCTGCCTTGCCAAAGGTGCCAATGAACACAAGGGACATTGTCAGTAGGGTATGTCGTTGAGCATTTCGGTGTTTCGCGAGGCAAATTGGCATTGTGCATAGGATAAACCCACCCAAAAAGATGCAATCAAGGTCTTGGTTCATGCCCATGATGAACAAAATGTGATATGGGTTGATTGGTAACTTTGCACTAAGTGCATCTGACACTTTTTGAACCTTGAGAAAAATTATTTCCCTACAAAAATGATTCCAAGCCTTCAAAACCTGAGAGATTTTATTTTTGGGGGGCCTAACATGACCCTATAGGTTCAAAAAGATCACACTTAAGTGGAACAATTTGCAAGAAACAGTCTATCAAAGTTTGACAATATTTTGCACTCAGGGTACACAAGGGACATCACCGGTAGGGTGTGTCACTGAGCGTAACGACATACCGAGAGGAAAAGTGGTAATTTTACTAGGGTAAACTTGCTTGAATGGATGTGATTGAGGTTTCTGTTCATGCCCACGATGAATGGAACGTGATATGGGCTAATTGGCGACTTTGCACTAAATGCATCTGACACTTTTTGCACCTTGAGAAAATCTGTTTCCCTACAAAAATGATATCGAGAATTCAAAAACTAAGATAGGTTATTGTAGGGGGCCTAACACAACCCTATATGTTCAAATATATTGTCCACAGGTGTCATGGTTTGGAGGAAACAATCCATCAAATTTGGCCAGTTTTTTGCACTTAGGGTACACAAGGGACATTGCCTATAGGGCATGTCGTTGAGAATATCATCATGTAGAGAGGCAAAGTGGGACCATTCCTAGGGTAAAACCACCTAGCCAAAAATTATTGAGGTGTCAATTCATGTCCACGATGAACAACACATGATTTGGACTAATTGGCAACTTTGCACTAGGTGCATCTGACACATTTGGCACCTTGAGAAAAATTACTTCCCTGCAAAAATGATTCTGAGCCTTCAAAAACTGAGAGAGGTTATTTTAGGCGGGCCTAATAAAACCCTATATCTTCAAATGGATCATGCGCATGTGCCATGGTTTGCAAGAAGCAATTTATTGAAGTTTGACAATTTTTTGCACTTAGGGTACACAAGCTGGGACATCACAGGTAGGGTATGTCGCTGAGCGTTCCAGCGTGTCAAGAGACAAAGTGGGGAAATTCCTAGGGTAAACCCATCCAAATGGATGCGATCGAGGTGTTGGTTCATGCCCACGATGAACAAAACATGATATGGGAAAATTGGCATGAAAGTTCTATATGCAAAGGTAAACAGGCTTTCTAAATAAATTTTTGAGGAAAAATATTCATTTTGCAAATGCGAGACTCTCTCAAAGCTAAACAAAAGAAATTTCAAAATCACATAAAACTATTCAAGACAAATATGTTGTTGTTCTAAAGGCTGATGTACTCATGGGGGCCTCAATACATGGCATGCCATCCCATGGGTTTCATGTTAGGGGTTTACCATTTTTTGACTTATCTTTCAATTCTTGTCACCTTTAAATGCCACATTGCAAATTTTTCTAACATCTAAGCCTATGGCATTTCATCCCCATAGCATGTGTTTTATGTGTGGTATTGAGTGCAGCATGCCATTTTTTGAGTTGTAATCCTATCAATCGATGAAACATGTCCAACTAAAAAAATGGTAGGGTAAGACCATATCTTTAACATTATGACATATCAATTCCCCATGACCTTTTTCCATGTACATGGCATGATAAAATAGTCATCCTTGGAAGGTCATATTTGAGTGGACACTAGTACAGTAGCCTATCATTGTCAACAAAATTCCAACTAACAAAAAAATTGAAAAGGTCATGGATCTCCAACTAGCAAAATGACACTTTATACCCTAATAACATATGTGCATACAAATAAAACCATACATAAAAAGTGCATGGACATATAGATGGACCAAAATGGGATATTGGCTTTTGTCGTACAGTTTTCAAAGGATGTTGTTAGTTTCACAGATCCAAGACAAAGACTAAAAAGGTGGATCCATTATTGACATAGATTTTCTCCTGAGAATGACCTTTTAAAAATAATTATATTATTTCACTTTTTTTATTGTCTGGTGTGTTACTCTAGATTGGTTCAGTTACTAGCTCATTGGTGTTGGAAATTTGTTCACGTTATATTGTATTTCAAATTATTTACTACTTATAGTCATTAAAATATGAGTATTATCCAATATATTATAGATCTTATTAGTTATCCCAATTACGCGTGGTAAAAAATGTCCTTTGTTTCTTTGTCCTTTATTTTAGACTCGGATATAAGGCCTCTAACAAGAGGGTGACAAACAACTGGGC